>PVJH01007476.1:58198-92652 GCA_004026705.1 Nesogale talazaci | reverse complement strand
GCTGATTCATAGCTGTGTCTTCCTTCTGCAGAGTGGCTGGTGGTTTCAACCTCGTGACTTTGCAGGTAGCAGCCCAATGTACACGTAACCATGACACCCCCACAAGCACCATAAATTCTCTGTGAAGACCTCACAGGAGCCAGAGCAGAGATGTGTGGCTTGCTCATGGTGGCAGCTCATGAACAAGGGTTTGAAGACCAAAGAAGGAAGTTTAAGAAGAGGACCCCCCGTGGCTGAGCCCCGGTGGCGTAGTGGTTGAGTCCGGACTGTGACCCAGTGATTTAGCGGTTCGAATCCAGCAGCAGCTCTTCAGGAGCAAGGGTGGGCCTCCCACTCCCACCAGAAAGCAGTGATGCTCCCCCCCCCCCAAAAAAAAACAAACAAACAGAACCCACCGTATGACCAAAACCAGTCTGAGAGACAGGAAACGAACACTGAGCTTATGTGCAATGTGTTCACATTGGCCAAGTTGATTTGACGTAACAAAGACGAGGGAGTAGTTGAAGCAACAAGAAGGGAGAAAAACAGGGACAACCTGAGGAATCAAATTGCTTATTTCTCTGAAGGCTCTCTGACCTGACTTTACTGCACAGCTTCCTCAGATTCTGGGACCTTGAAGGTAATAAAATGGCCTGGCAACAGCACATCTTGAATTTCCTTTTTGCTTCCTCTATCAGAGAGTCAGAGTAGCGAGATACTCTGAGATGATAATTTACCTCCATAGTCACTGTTGCCAGGCAGCCTGAAACTGCAAACATATTTTTCCCGGTAGTTATAAATAGTTCTGCCCTTCTTTAGTAAGATTCGGAGAAAGATAAGTATTTTTCAGTGACAGCGCTGATAATTTACCCTCTCTTTTCAAGTCTTTTCAAACATTCAGTGATTTGATTTGATTTTTTTTATCACAAATAAAAACATCCTGTGTAGAGACATATTTCATCAAAGCTGCCTCAAGGCAAGTCAGCTTCTCTTTGAAGGAGAACCCCCTGAAAATGCCACATAACTAATATTTCATAACCAAAGCCCAATCTTGACCAATGTTCAGTTTGTACACTGAAGTTGTACAGCCTGTAGAAGTAGTGAAAATATTGTTTACTATTCAGTTGTCTTGACAGCTTTGAAATTGTGTGATTTTTAAAAATGACATGGTGGGCAAATTCTGAAGTGACTCCCAAGATCCCCAGTCCCTGGTACACAACGCTCCATGCTCCACGTCTGTAAGGGAGGACCACATACTGAGTTTCCTTTGAATCTCTCAAACAGGGAAAGGTCCTTCCCTTTTAAAAACTCATATGATTGTTTGGGCTACCAAAGAAAATCCCCTCTGAGAAGGTAAACTGACTCAAGACTTTCATCCCATCAGCAAAATTGCTTCACAGCCACACTTTGATGCGTTTTGACAAATGGATACACGTGGGTAGTCCCTGCCTAATCCAGGTACAAAACATTCCCCTAACCCCCAAAAGTTTGCTCTTGCAATTTGTGCTCAATCCTTCCCAGTCTCACCACCAGGCAAATACTTAGCTGCTTATAATTTTTAACAGGTTAGCTGTGTCTATTAATTTAATGGGGTTTTACAGTGCATGCTGTGAGGGTGGCAGAGGACTGGTCGACGTTTGGTTCTGCTGCTGTCGCCTTGAGTTGGAAATGACACTGCTAGAGCAGAACCGACTTGATGGTATGTAATAACAACAATGTGCATTCTTTTTTTGTCTGGCTTCTTTTAAGCTTATCATGATGTTGTATATATTAGCAGTTTACGTCAGAATATATTCCTGAAATGGAGTATCCTCGTAAGGTTGCCTAACTTCAGATGAAGAAATGAGACGAACCATTACCGCTCAAAGCCGATTCTTGTTGAGGTAGAGGTCAGACATACTTCTACTGTCCAACTTTTTCCTCATTCTGACACCAGTGGTCCTCCCCATTGCACTTTCTACTTCTCTGCTGAATTCAAACATTCACTGCAAAAGCCACACAACACTCACAGACCATCCTTGTAGTTATGTGATTGATTCTTCAAGAGACTAGATACAATTCATCAATCAGTACAGCTTCTAACCAGGACACCTCAGCTTTTGCTCAGTCATGTCTGAAAGCAGGCTTCACTCTCAACCTTGCTTTCAGTGGCATAGCAGCCTCCTCTCAACCTCTGCCCTTCTTGAGTAAGTATAATCACTCTTTAACTTCACTTAAAGGGCCCAGAGGCACCCCACATACCACAAAGCCTTCTGCCCAAGAGCAATGAACACTTTCGCATCATGGGTTGAGAAACCCACTATAGCCCACTCTCTGATTGGTCTGCAGCCTTACCGTGTGTACTGTTGCCACTGTTTGGTTCTGTCTCGTGCCATCTCTGGTTTATAATTCTATCTCCTGGATCTAGCAAGTTCTCAGGATAGGAATCCTTAGTCCAAAGTACACACTTACTCCTGGATCTTCTTAGTCATACAAAGGTCTCCCTCATTTTCTGGGACAATGATTCTTTTATAGGCCTGCTCTGCCCACCCCCCCCAGGATTACAAACTAACCAAAGCCCTTGGGGCACAGTCACTTAATTTATTTAATCATCAGTCCACCCCTGCAGGAGTTTTAGCCACTGTGCTCACATATTAAACTCTCTGATCCCTCCAAGGACTTTCTGTGCTTTATTTGCATAGTGAGATTGTGACAGAGCAGATCATCTTGGCAGAACTACAAGCCTAGGGCCAGAGGAGTCATCTATAGAGAGAAACCTGTTAAACCACAATTATGTTGTATGTGTGTAAGTTTGGGTTCTTCAGAGAAGCAAGACATGCACCTGTATGCGTGTATTATTATTGTTTGGTGCAATCAAATCGGTTCTGACTCATCATGACCCTCTGTACAGCAGAATGAAACACCATACAGTCCAGTGCAATCCTCATAATCATTCTCATGTCAGAACCCATTGTCAGTCCATCTCATTGAGAGCTTTCCTCTTTTTCTGATATGTGTGTGTATGTTGTAAAGAGATTTATATCAATGGCTTATACAGTTGTAGCAGTAGGTAAGTCCAAAATGGTGCCTTCTTTGGTGAGACATCTATTCATAGCTTTTTCTATATGTAAAAAAAGTAGACAGGGGCTGAGCCCCAGTGGCGTAGGTGGTTGAGTGCAGGACTACGGCCTGCAGGCTTGATGGTTCAAATCCAGCGGCTGCTCTCAGGAGCAGCGCTAGGTAGCGCCCACGACCACCAGAGGCAGTGATGCCCCCCCCCCCCCAAAAAAAGTAGACAGCTTGTTTTCTCATTATGTTTTATATTTCTGGATACAGTTCCTTTGTTAGATATGTGTATTATGAACATTTTTTTTCTTTCAAGGCTTTGTAAAGAGCTATCTGGTATTCAAATGATAATCAGCTCCCAGGAGCAAAGGCTGGGCCTCCTACTCCCACCACCTGAGGGCAGTGATGCCTAAAATAATAAAATTTAAAAAAAAATGATAATCAGGAAAATGAGCTAAATAGAAAACAAAAAGCCTTTATTCACTTATTTTACTAGTGTAAGCAAGAGAACAAAATTTAAAAAGAAGCAAGTATTCAGGGGCTGAGCCCTGGTGGCGTAAGTGGTTGAGAACGGGCCTGGCGGTTCAAATCCAGCGGCGGCTCTCAGGAGCAGCACTGGGTAGCGCCCAGGACCACCAGAGGCAGTGATGCCCACAAAAAAAAAAAAAAGAAACAAGTGTTCCATATTTCTTTGTGGAACATCACCAAACAAGAATCAGATAAGTTGTTTTAGATAAAGGAAATCCTTTCACTGCTAAGATGGAGTGAATAAAAGGATCCTTCTGTCTTTATGGCCAAGAGCCTTAGTGGCTTAGTGGCTTAGTGAGCTGCTAACTGCGAGGTCAACAGTTCAAAAGCACCAGAGCAGCCCTTTGGAAGAAAGATAAGACTTCATTATCAGAGGGAGGCCAGTCCTCTGATAATGAAGTCTTATACTGATATAGAGATCATGAGAGAGAGAGGAAATAGCATTAGAAGTTGTATATATATCCTTTCCTGGTACATGCCCACCTCTGCCTCGCTAGATGGTATACGTGGAGAGAGAGACACGGAGAGCGGCAGCTTGGAGGGAGGCAGGCTGGAGTGAAGCAGGCCTCTCCCCTATCCTATGTCCCATCCCTATATGCCCTCCGGAGCCAAGCCAGGCCCCTAATTCCAGGCAAGGACATATGTCACAGGAGAGGGCTGTCTTTTTTTTTTTTTTTTTTTTTTGGCATCACTGCTCTCCGGTGGTGGGAGTAGGAGGCCCAGCCCCACTGCTGGAATTGAACCTCCGTCCCAGTGGGCCGCAGTCCCGCACACAACCACTACGCCACCGGGGCTCAGCCCGAGAGGGCTGTCTTAAGGGCTATATGGTGATAAGGGGAGTGGTCTTAGGAATGTCTATGTGACAAGTGAAGAGGGGAGTGAAAAGGCAAATCTTAACCTGTGGAGGTAGATAAACATTTCTCTGGGCTAGGAGGAATCGAGCCATCATCCTAACAGCAGGGGAGTTAGCTAGTAGTTAGACGACACAAAGGCCTGAAGTACTTGGGAATTTCAGGAAGAATAGCTAACTCAACTTCCATAACAAATACTGGTAAATAGGCTGCTTGATACTTGGAGCATAATAATTGTGGAAAAGTTCTGTCTTCACCCCACACTTTCTGTTTCTTTCTTCCTTTCTTTCTTTTTTTTTTAGGGCATCACAGCCCTGGTGGTGGGAGTAGGAGGCCCATCCTTTGCCCCTGTGGAGCTGGAATTGAACCTCCATCCCAGTGGGCCGCAGTCCCGCGCACAACCACTACGCCACCGGGGCTCAGCCCCACACTTTCTGTTTCTATAAAGATTGACAGCCTCAGACATCCAGAAGAGGCTGTTGTGCTCTGTGGGTTATAATAGACTTTTATGGCAGTGGGTATTGTTTTATGGCTCGAGAGACTGGGAAGATGGAGGGAGAGGGGGACAAGGAAATAAAAACACACGGAGTCAGAACAGAGAGAGGTGTCTTCAGGCCTTCACTGTCCACCTAAGGAGGGCTCAAGTAGAAGAGCCTAAACAGTATGTCAGCGGAAGCTCTGGTCCAGGCCCCATCGGAAAGCCTCAGAAGGATAGTTTAGGCTAAGAATTCAGATATGAGTATGAACATGGCCAGCTGTGTGTCTTCTTGACTGCAGCTGCGTTGACAGACTACAATACACAAGCTACACACCAAGTTTTGTTTGTTTGTTTTGACACACCAAGTTTTTTGTGATCTCTACCGTCCCCTCAATTTCCTTTCCCAAGAGACTGCCAAGTGAGGCCTGAGGTAAGGCCTTTGAAATCATCGATGTGCTGTTGTGTTAAGTCTTAATGAGTTCTGACTGTTAGGGACCCCAGGTACCACGGAATGAAGCACTGCACGGCCCTGCACCAGCCTCAGCATCATTGCGTGTTTAAGTCCATGGTTGCAAACGCTGAGTCGATCCATCTCATTGAGGGGCTTCCTTTTTCTCTGACCTCTGTGTGAGCGGTTGAACCCTCTGTGTGATCGGTTGAACCCTCTGTGTGAGCGGTTGAACCCTCTGTGTGAGCGGTTGAACCCTCTGTGTGAGCGGTTGAACCCTCTGTGTGATCGGTTGAACCCTCTGTGTGATGGCCTGTAGTTGGAACCTAAAAACTCCTCGTAGGATTTCAATGTGGAACTAATACTCTTTAGTCTCTGAATGATGTTTTTATTTTTATTTATTTGGGGGGGGGGGCATCACTGGATGTTTTTATTTTTATAACTTTTTTCCTGAAGAAAAAATTAATTTTTTTGCTGAAGTCTAGTTTACTTTTTTTTTTCTTTTATGGAAAATGCCTTCTCTGTCCTACATAAAATCTCTTCCTAGGAGAAAGTCACCTCCTCGTACAGAGAGAGCTCCTATCATCTCACCTACATGTCATTTGGGGGGTACATGTCTTACAGTGTTGCTTTACATTTAGGTAAGCAGTCTATTTTGAGTTTATTATGCATACAGTGTGAGGTAGGGGTTTCATTTATTTATTTTTAAAAAATTTGTTTTTTTGTTTTGGAATTTTTTTTGCTTTTAATAGGTATTTTTGTTTCAAGTACTTTGTTTTAAAAGTCCATCTTTTTCATTGATTTGCCTTGGTAGCTTTGTTGAAAATGAAGTGAGTAAGTCTATCATGTTCATTATTTTTAATTTATGTAATTCAAACATACAATGCTTATTATTACTTAAGAGGGGACTTCCAAAAGTTTCATTTCCCACTAACTTTTTGACGCCTCTTCAGATATTGTTGGCTATGTTGAATCTGGAGAAGTTAATTTTCAAACTACGAACATAGACGTCATTTATATACATGATGCATAATGTATCTGTAAACTGTATACAGTCTTATTTTATTAGGCAGGTCAGAATAGGAGTTGAGCACAGAATTTAAGGTCAGATAAATCAGGTTTTTGAGATCCAGTTCAGAATAATCAGGAATATGCTGTGTAGTCTACATTTCTGTTTTGAGTGCTATTAAGTTAGGTAGGTAAAGTAATCACAGCTAACTTATGAAGCTGTTGTGAGGCCTGGGATAATGGATGTAAAGTGCCTGATATAGAACTTACATTATAAATAATAAGCACTTTAAGAGTTTATATTTGTTTTTACCTTCCTTGTTAGGTTATAAACAAAGACTTTGAGGGCAAAGGTTGTTTATCTATTAGTGCCTCATAACTCCATAACTCAGCATACTGTTCTATACAAGATGAGTTAATGAGTTCTCTAATTTGTTTGAAGCTACCCAATGGTGCTCAATAAGACACTTCCCTCAATGACCCCGAAAGTCCAGCAGGCAAGAGCCTTTCCTCCCTGAATCAGTAGGTAACAAGCAGCCGACATGGAGTGAGTGTCAGTGTTGACTACAGAGGAGGCTCATGTCTAGTTGTGTTCTATATGTCTCCTCTTGTTCTGCTTTTACCTCTTTCTTGGCCCCTGTCTTCTGTAAAGGAATACATTCTAACTGTAGTGTTAACCTAAGGATAAAGTTGAAAAGGACAAGGAAAGAAAGATGTGTTAAAATAGCAAACAACCGGGCTGAGCCCTGGTGGCGTAAGTGGTTGAGTGCGGAACTGCAGCACACAGGCTTGGCGGTTCAAATCCAGCAGAGGCTGGGTACCACCAGAGGCAGTGATGCCCACAAAAAAAAAAAAAAATCAAAAAAAAAAAAATAGCAAACAACCGTACTGTCCCTTTTGTTATTTATTCGTGCTAAACTCTTCTTAGTTCAGAGAGAAAACGCATCAAAAGGTTTTAAATTTGTACCAAGGTCACTGATGGTAAAAGAGCTGTTGCGTGTGAATCAGGATGGAGTCTGAGTTCAGGCTCAAACCAGCATTTCAGCAAGCACTTTAATTTTAGGGCTGTTTCACCTAACTTCCTGGGTAATGCAGAGCTGGTGCTTTTTAAAAAGAAAAAAAAAAAAAATGAGGTCAGGCTTACACCTAGGCTAGCTACTGTAAATATGCCCAGCACTGAAACTCTTACTATCATTATCACAGTCAAGAGTCAGTAATATAATATAGAGAAACTATTTATATAAAGTTGAGCTAGCTGAGCCCCAGTGGCATGGTGGTTGTGCACGGGACTGCGGCCCACTGGGACGGAGGTTCAATTCCAGCGGTGGGGCTGGGCCTCCTACTCCCACCACTGGAGAGCAGTGATGCCCCCCCAAAAAATAAAAATAAAAATAAATAAAGTTGAGCTAATACTGAGGATTCAATAGAAAGTCAGTGTTTTTTCATCTAAAAATCAGAATATTCAATAAATGATTCTGCATAATTAAAAAAAGTAAGTATGGTTAATGTTTAGAAAATCGTGGTGGCAGCATATGTACAAATATACTTGGTACAATTGATGTATGGATTGTTATAAGAGCTGTAAGTGCCATCGCTTCTCGGCCTTTTGGCTAAGATCAAGTGTAGTAAGAGCTGTAAGTGCCCTCAATAAAATGATCTTTTAATGAAATATATATAATATTTAAATCTCCCATTTGTCCTAACAATAGCTAAGAACTTTATTATTTGTTAATACTATTTAATAGTAACACTCTCTACCCAAAAAAACTTTAATTAAGTTTTCGGTCAGATAGGTGAAATTTTGATTATACCAAATCATTCTAGCATTAATGGGTTCATCAACCATTGTTCTTGCATATCTATTATAATAACTGGTTAAAGGGAGGAAAATAGTCTTTTGTGATCTGGAAAATTCTTCCTTTTTTTTTTTTAGGGGGGGTGGTGGGCATCACTGCTCTCTGGTGGTGGGAGTAGGAGGCCCAGCCCCGCTGCTGGAATTGAACCTCCGTCCCAGTGGGCCGCAGTCCCGCGCACAACCACTACGCCACCAGGGCTCAGCCTAATTCTTCCTTTTCCCTGAATGTCCTTTCCCAGGAGGCTGTCAGGTCAGGCCAATGAACACACTGTCTTGTAAACTTGACGAGAGACATGTTTTCTTTTTCTCAGAATGCAAGTGAACTGCTAATCACAACAAAAAACTTATTAACTCAATTTAGCATCAGGAGTTTATTTAGAAAGCCTTGAAATGATGTATAAGCCACTACTGAAATAAAGCTTAGTTATTTAAATTTTTATTATTTATTTTATCTAAATTTAGCTTTTTAAACTCACACTGCCATCAATTCATAGTCAGCCTATAGACCAAGGAAAAACTACCCCTGTGAGCTTCTAGGACTGTAATTCTTTTTTGTTTGTTTGTTTGTTTGTTTGTCAGAACCAATTATATCAGAACTCTGAAAAATAGCCAAAGGTTTACAGCATCTAAGCAAATACTAAATGAAGAAAGAGGCAGCTGAAAAATCAACATTGATTTCTCAATAAATGTCCAGCTAAATTTACGCGTGAAGGTATCTTGCCTAAATTTTTGTTGATTGGTTTGGGTTACTGATTCAATGTAATCTTTACAGGAGTAATTCCCTACAGGAGTGGAAAGCCTTGTCTTGCTTCTGAGGAGGGCTGATGATTTTAAACTGCTGGTCTTGCAGTTAGCAACCCAATGTTGAACCCCTATGCCCCCAGGGCTTCCTTAGAGTCTTTAAAATGTCTGTATTCTGACTTTAAAAAACAACAGCACCCAATTGGTTACTGAGTTAAGTCTGACTCAAAGAAATCTCATAGAACAGAGTAGAAATGGTCCCCAGGTTTCTGAGATTGGAAGTCTCCAATGGGAGAAGACTGGCTGATCATTTTTTGGGGGGCGGGGGGGGGGGGGCATCACTGCTCTCCGGTGGTGGGAGTAGGAGGCCCAGCCCCTCTGCTGGAACTGAACCTCCGTCCCAGTGGGCCGCAGTCCCGCACACAACCACTACGCCACCGGGCCTCAGCCTGGGTGATCATTTTGTAAGCAGACATTTAACTGAAACTGCCCCTTCCCAAGTTTTAAGAACGTATTCTCCCTAATATGAAGTGACCAAAGAAAATAAGACGATGATAACCATAACAACAAAAACCTCAAGGCCCAAAAAATATATCTATAAGTAAGTTAAAAGATTCAAAGAACAGCAAAATAAACATATTGTTATCTCTGCAGGTCTATCTCGATAAAATAGGCTGGATGAACAGTCTGGGGAGGAAACAATGGGATTGATGGTTTCTGGGGGGAGGGAGAGGGACATGGGAAATGGGGAGGAGGGGGAAAGGAGGTGGTGTTGACCAAGCCTGGAATAAGGAACAACACGTGATTCAAAATCAGTGACAAGAAGGATGTGAGAAGGGCTGAGCCCCGGTGGCGTAGTGGTTGTGTGCGGGACTGCGGCCCACTGGGACGGAGGTTCAATTCCAGCAGTGGGGCTGGGCCTCCTCCTCCCACCATCGGAGAGCAGTGATGCCAAAAAGAAAAAAAAAAAAAAAAAGAAGGATGTGAGAGGCTTGATAGGGATGATCAAGAGTAATCTAACAGAGAGGAAATACTGAAACTCAAATGGAGGCTGAGCATGATAGTGAGGCAGGAGGAAAGGAAAAGGAAATAGAGGAAAGACACAATATATATTCTTCTCCAGTGTGTATGGTATAGTCTAGAATATATTACATATTATGCCACAAGGCATTCCTCAAAAAATTAAAAAATATTGAGGTATAGTGCATTTTCTCAGATTATAGCACCATAAAACAAAATGAGCAGTAGAGATAACAGGAACATAAAGACAAACATATGGAGACTGAACAACATACTACTTAAAAAGAAAGAGAACATGCAAATATCTAGAATTAAATATGAGAATGGTGAGATCACAACAAATCCAATGAAGTAAAAAGAATAATAACACAGCACTACACAAGACTATATTCCATTCTACCAAACAAATCCATCTAGACCAGGGGATGTACACTGGAGTCAGACACATGGAGAAGGTAGGATAGATGATCCCTCAGGACTAGTAGTGGGAGTGGTGATACTGGGAAGGTGGAGGGATGGTGGAATAGAAAGGGGGAACCAATTTCAGGGATCTACATATAACCTCCTCTCTGGGGTATGGACAACAGGGAAGTGAGTGAAGGGACACATTGGACAGTGTACAATATGAAAAAGTAATAACAATTTGTAAATTATTAAGGGTTCATGAGGGAAGGAATGGGGGAATATGGGGACTGGTACTGGGGCCCTAAGTGGAGGGAGGATATCTTGTGAGTGATGCTGGCAACAAGTGTGCAAATGTGTTTTGCATACAATTGATATATGTATAAATTGTGATGGGAGTTGTATGAGCCCACAATAATATGATTTATAAGACTGTATTCCAACAAGTTTGGTAATCTAGAATAAATGAATAAATATTAAGAAATATAATTAACACCAAATTAATGTTCATAAAAAAAGAAGAATTAGAGAAGTTTCATCAAGAAACTTCCAATCAAGAAAAGCCCAGGAGCATGGGTGGTTTCACAGAAGAATTCTACTAAGTGTTTAGGGAAGGAGAATTCTACTAAGTGTTCAGGGAAAAACTATCACCAATTCCACAGAGATCATACAGACAACAAATCTAAATTTATTCTATGAAGTCAGTGTAATCCTGATTCCCAAACCAGCAAAGACAGGAATCTACAAACCAATATACCTCATAAAAATAGAGGCAAAAATTCTCAAAAGTTCTGGCCACTTCCTCTAGTTCTTTAATGCTTTCTTCCCCTTCCCCCCACACTATCGTGACACCAATTTTACCTTACAAACCAGCTAAACCAGAACATGTACGGACAAGAGCTAAAAACACAGGGAATTCAGGACAGACAAACCCTCAGGACCAATAATGAGAGTAGCAATACGGAGGAGGTGGCGGGGAAGGTGAGGGAGAGAGGGAGAACCAATCACAATGATCTACAACTAACCCCCTTTCAGGAAATGAACGACAGAAAAGTGGGTGAAGGGAGACATCAGCCAGTGTAAGACATGAGAAAATAATAATAATTTATAAATTATCAAGGGTTCATGAGGAAGGGGGTGGGAGAGGGAGGGAAAAAATGAGGAACTGATATCAAGGGCTCAAGTAAAAGGAAAATGTTTTGAAAATAATGATGGCAACAAATGTACTTGACACGATGGATGGATGTATGGATTGAAAAAAGTTGTACAAGCTCTTAATAAGATGATTTAAAAAATTCTGGCCAACAGGGCTGAGCCCCGGTGGCGTAGTGGTTGTGCGCGGGACTGTGGCCCACTGGGACGGAGGTTCAATTCCAGCAGTGGGGCTGGGCCTCCTACTCCCACCACCGGAGAGCAGTGATGCCCCCGTAGTGGTTGTGTGCGGGACTGTGGCCCACTGGGACGGAGGTTCAATTCCAGCAGTGGGGCTGGGCCTCCTACTCCCACCACCGGAGAGCAGTGATGCCCCCCCCCAAAAAAAAAATAACTACAAAAATTCTGGCCAACAGAATCCAACAGCATCTCAAAAAAAAAATCATGATCAAATGGGATTCATACCAGGGATGAAAGGATGATTGAACATTTGAAAAATAATTAATGCAATCCACCACATAAAAAAGATAAAGAAGCTGAACCCTGGTGGCATAGTGGTTGAGTGCGAAACTGTGGCCACAGGGTTGACATTTCAAATCCAGCAGCAGCTCTCTAGGAGCAAGACTGAGCTTCCTACTCCCACCAGGGCAGTGATGTGGGGTGGGGGGGTGGGGGAGAAAGAAGATAAAGAATAAGAACCATGTGATCTTATCAATAGATAAAGAAAAAAACATTACATTATCTGAAACTCATTTCTAATGAAAGCGCTAAAAAAGATAGGACTATAAAGGGAACTCCTCAGCACAATAAAGGCCATATCCAAAATCTGAAGACTACTATCACACTCAAGAAGGAAAAAAAAAATTGCATTTTCCCTGAAAACAGGAACTAGACAAAGTTTCCTCTTATTACCAGTCTTATTCAAGATTGTGCTGAGAATCTTAATCAGAACCATTAGACAACAAAATTAAATCAAGGGCAGGGGACATGCATGTTTCACAGAAGGGAAGTATATCTTTGTTGGTAGAAAATGAGAAGGTGTAACCTCCCCTGGGGGGGAGGGAACCTCCTAAAAATACTTATATAAAAGGGGAGAATATATCTGATACTATCTGTTTAATTAGATACTTTTGACCTAGTCTCTATGCAGCCAATAGGGATCCAGGTCATGTGCTATAGACTACTGGCATTTTAGACTCTGTCCTTGTGAAGTGCACAAAATCCTGCCCAGGGTATACCAGAAGAATTTGATATGGACACCCCACTAAGTGAGCTCAGCTCTACCTCAAACTCACCTGTTGCCTTGGGCTTCATGGGAAAACTTCCTAGTGTGAGAAGAAGCAGATGACTGCTATCCCTAGCGTATAGAATTCCCAAGAAATGGACTTCGGTTAAAATCTCTTGGGTTGCGGGTGCCCCATGAATGGTGGCCCGGGACTACCATACACTATTCTCATGCCCTGTTTGCTTTATTAACATATACTAATCTAGTAGGCAAGTGTTTGCCATTGTCCATGAATATTATTGAACGTTTTTGCTTGTGTAAATAGTAACCAGTCACTTAAGCATTTAATCTGAATAAGCCGACAAGTCAGGTATTGTGGTTCATAGTCAGTCTATACTTGTATGATTTCCTTTTATCAACTATGTTTTAAATTCTAAACCATTGGCTAAGTTAATGACATTAGAATTACCTTGTGCCCAGGGAAATTATTGATAATGTCTCTAACATAAAATGACAATGATGTCTCTCAGGTGAACCAGAAATATATAGAAACCATAGATATATGAATGGATTTTGGGCTCACATATAATTCTAGTTCTAATCTAAGAACAGTTAATTCTTATGACATAGCCCTACTTGAGGCTCACCTTCAGAAGAGATAACTGAAGATTTTTGTGCAGTAGCAAGGCATGGTGAAGAAACTAGATGGTGCCCAGCTATCAGAAAGAATAGTGTCTGGGGTCTTAAAGGATTATTTTGAAATAAGCTGTCACTTAAGTGAGGCATTATTTAAGTCTACCTGGAAGAAGCACATTAGCCTATGTGATTCAAAGGCTGTTTATAATCCAGATTTGAAGGAGGAGAGATCAGAGTTTAAATTGTGAACACCTGGTTTTATATGGACAATAGTGGGAACCCAAAATACATGTGCAGGACCCACATGTAGATTAAGCCTAGGAGCACAGGCAAAGGGCGTGAATATCCTTCTTATCAGACAGAGAGCATTATTAAATTAGTTAATGTAGATATTACTATATGAAACTATACTATACTGTCTTATTTGGTCTCTCTTACAGCCATTTAAAATTTAAAGAAAGGGAGGAGGCAAAGGAAGATATGAATCCCCTAGGACCATTGATAGAGATGTAAAGAGCTTCACTACCATGTAGAGTGGATTACACGTGGATTATTGCAGATTCAGTTATGTTAAAATTTAACACTTAATCATTTGATCTCCCTTTTGATTCATTTTACAGTTGCTCTAGCTCGTAATATTTTCTACTTTCTTTTTTTTTGTTTTTTTTTTTGGGGGGGCATCACTGCTCTCTGGTGGTGGGAGTAGGAGGCCCAGCCCCACTGCTGGAATTGAACCTCCGTCCCAGTGGGCCGCAGACCCGCGCACAACCACTACGCCACCGGGGCTCAGCCCTCTACTTTCTTTTTTATTGAGTTTTTTCTCTGTTTTCTTTGTTACTGTTCATTTTGATTTTTTAATCCGTTTATGAAATACCGGATAGATAAATCTATAGCGACAGTAACAAGATTAAGGATTTTCTGCCGGTATGTTGGGAGGAAGTGGGGAGCTAATAACAATGAGTACAAGAAAGAAGAAAATGTTGTATAATTGCAGTGCTGACTGTACACCTCTTCCTAACACGCTTGAACCATTGAACTGTATATTAGAAAGCGAATAAAATGCTTTTTTAAAAGTTTGATGCAAAATCCCAAAATGTATTTATTTTTATTCATCAGAAAATAATGTAATGAGCTAACAGAAAACAAGGATGAGATGATGCAAACCTCACCAACCAGTGGGACGCTGGCACGACCCTTCCTTCTCCCGTCTTGGGCCAGGGGTGCTTGCTCCACACAGAGGGCTCCCCGCAGGGAACAGGGGTGGGGGGAAGCTCCAGCATCCTCTGAGTCTCTGGACCGCCTCTGCTCCAGGCGCGCGCAACGCCCACCCAGCTGCTGGTGACGCGGAAAGCCCGCCGTGGATCCGTGCTAGCTTAGAAGAGGGCTCTGGAGCTCTGATCCTCTAACTCTGACCTGGCATCGCGGAACTCGCCTGCCCATCATCTCCGTGTATCCTTGGGAAGGTCACTCCTTGTCTTGCCCACGGGGATGTGGCGGTAGTGCTTCTTCACCTGGCTGGGAGTCGCCAGGTGCGCCACGCCCGCTGGTGTCCAATGACTCTGGCCCCACAGGGGGCCAGTAGGCATCGTGGACAGCAGCGCGCGCATGTTGCTATCGTTACCTGGGATCCAAGTCCAAGAGCTTCAGTTTGAGTGACTACGAGTCTTCCATCTCCTGCTCTCCGGACTCACTGATGGCCTTTAAGCTATTCTGGCCAAACTCAGCAGGGAGCCTGCATAGGGAAGCAGGTCCTCAAAGTCACCTCAAAGTGTTCTCAGAACACTCTGGGCTTTTTGAATGAAGCTGCCTGCGAAGACACCCTTCAAGGTGCTCAATACGGCTTTGGGAGGACAGAGGGCAGTTTGTCTGGTGAAGGTGAGCAGACTGTGCAGTGAACAACAGGTGATGCCTGGTCCGAAGCTCCAGTTCCTTTGACAAGAATTCATTGCAGGCATGAAGTCACTGGGTGCCCTCCCCCCACTATCAGGATCCCAATTGTACCTTGCAAATCTGGCGAGACCAGAGGATGTACACTGGTATGGCTTGGAACTGGAAAGACAGGGAATCCAGGACAGATGATCTCTTCAGGACCAGTGGTGAGAATGGCTATACTGGGAGAGTGGAGGGAAGGTGGGGTAGAAAGAGGGAACTGATCACAAGAATCTCCATATAACCCCCTCCCTGGAGGACTAACAACAGAAAAGTAGGGTAAGGGAGACGTTGGACTGTGTAAGACCTGACAAAATAATGCTAATTTATAAATTATCAAGGGTTCAGGAGAGAGCAGGGGGCGGGGAGTATGGGGAAAAAATGAGGAGCTGATACCAATGACTCAGGATGTCCTTATTAAATGACAAAGGCAAGACCCTGTGAATGGTGAGGCTCTGCGGTCTTCATGGCTTTAGGGTCTGGATGAACACACTTGCAAGATGCGGGTGGGAGCGGTTCTGAGTGTCTCAGAATGGGTTGCATGTGCCAGAGCCTGGTGGGTGCCTAGTGGGGCAGATAGTCCAGACAGGTAGTCCAGGGGTCCATTCACACGCAGAGGCAGCTGAGCAGGTTAGGGTTTCTGGTGGAACCCCCCCCTCCTGGTGTTAGGGTCTCCAACCCCCAATCTGAATCCTGGGGCAAAGCCAGCAGGTCCTCATTGGCTCATGGGAGGCTCCCAGCAGTGGGAGGTCATCTCCACCGCAAACATTGGATCTGGTTTGGGGGCCACCTCCAAGGGGTCAGTGGAGAAGGCCGGGGCATGCTCATTGGCCCCTCCGGGTCTTCAATCATCTCAGGAAGACTTTCTTGGACATCCGGCTGGGGTTGGATGAGTCTGCTGCGATGTCCTGCTGCCTCTGCCGGAGACAGTGATGCTTTCTCAGCAGATGGGATTGTGAAGCCAAGCTGCCTCAGGGCTCAGGTGTCCCACCTTCCCAGTGGCCTGCTGCCCATGTCAGCTATCGCTGGAGAGGGGACACTGGTCTGAACTCGAGGGAACTCTCTGTGCACGGAGTCAAAGACTCAGTCTCTGGAGCCCTGGATGGGAGGTGGCCCTCAGAACCGGATAGCATTTCTGTCACCTACCTTCTGTCCCCAGAGTTCAGGGAGGGCAACTGAGGGGATGACCTGAAGCTGGCTGATCAGTTCCTGGGGCTTGATCCTCTACACAGAATGACATCTCCCCTATTTACCTCCTGAAATCATCACGGTGTTTGCGGCCTCCTGAGCGGCAGCGGCAGCCCTTCCCAATCCAAGAAGAGTCCAGAGCCCAGTAGAAACTTGGCCATAGTGAGACTGCAATTGCGGAAGCCACCATGGCCAGTTACTGAACTATATTTTTGGTCTGTATTATGTAAGCATTGAACTAGAAGGCTTCCAAGTTTCTCTAATTGAATAACTAGCTTCACCACAAACTATTATTTTTATTATTATTTTGTGGTCCAGAACTCCGTGCTACTGCGCAGGTATGCTAGAAGCACAGGTACTTTAACCAGTATTTTCAGAAGAAGTTACTCTTCTCTTTTTTTTTTTTTTTTTTTTTTTTTGGGCATCACTGCTCTCCGGTGGTGGGAGTAGGAGGCCCAGCCCCACGGCTGGAATTGAACCTCCGTCCCAGTGGGCCGCAGTCCCACGCACAACCACTACGCCACCGGGGCTCAGCCCTTCTTTCATTCTTTATAATAACAGGTTTATGAAATTAACTATATTGAGCTTAGTGACTCCAATTTTGCCCAAGACAGACATATCATATTTTTAAGGATGCATACTATTCCATTCTGTGTATGTCACAGAGATGTTTTATCCATTCCTCTACAGATCATGATTTTGATTATTTTCATCACTTTGCTATTATAGAAATTACTGTAATAAACATGGGTGTGCATTTTGTTCTTTATTTCTTTATGGCACATGCCAAGGAGAATGATTGCAGGATCACAAGGTATTTTCATTTGCTTAAAGAAGTCCCCTACTGGGGCTGAGCCCCGGTGGCGCAGTGGTTGTGCGCGGGACTGCGGCCCACTGGGACGGAGGTTCAATTCCAGCAGTGGAGCTGGGCCTCCTACTCCCACCACCAGAAAGCAGTGATGCCCCGCACCCAAAAAAAAAAAGTCCCCTACTGCATTCCATAGTGATTGTACAATTCTGCAACCTCACCAGAAATGTATGAGCACTCCAGTCTCTCCATGTCCTCTTCAGCATTTCTTATTTTACTTCTTTTTTTCTACTAAGAGTTTCAGTGTGAGGTGGCATCTCATTGTTTAAATTTATATTACTCTTACGGTTAATGAACTGCTAGCATTTATTTATTTGATTGTGACCCTCTGAATGTTTTCTTTAGTAAATTGCCTATTCATGTCTTGTGCCATTTTAAAATCTGGGTTATTTATCTTTTTCTTACTAAGTTGTTATAGTTTCTTTTTGTTGTTGTTATGTTACAGTTTCTATATTTTTCGAAATTAGCCCATTATCTGATATATCATTGTCAAATATCTTTTTTCCCTATCAGAAGGTTCTCCTTATTCTTCTGATTGGAGGTCTTGATGTACATAGATGTCATACTTTGAGAAGCTCTCAGTCCTCATCTTGTCTTCTCTAGCGTGGGTCTTATTCATTATGTTACTCCATCTTGTCAAAAATCTTCGGCTTTTTCAAACAGGATGTCCTTTTTTCTGGAACTAGTTTTTCCTGACAGCATGTCCTGAATGCATGAGATGAAGTCCCACCATCTTTGACTCTCGGGAGCATTGTGAATGGTTGTACCTCTTCTAGGACAGATTTATTTGTTGTTCGGGCAGTCCGTGGTAATTTCAATAGTCTCCACAGCACCAGAATTTGAAGGGAGCACTTATTCTTTGATCTTTCTTATCTAATGTCCAATGCATACGATGTAATTGAAAATACCGTGACTTGGGTCACCTCTAAAGTAACATCTTTGCTTTTCAACACTCTAAACAGATGTTTGCTAATGATTTTCTTAGGGCCTCTTTCAGCACTAATAACATTCCATACATCAATTGTATCTAGCATATCTATACATATATTGTAATCATAATTTTCTAAACATTTTAAAATTGGGGGCTCGTACAACTCTTGTCACAATCCATACATTGATCCATTGTGTTAAGCGCATTTGTACATTTGTTGCCATCATTATTCTCAAAACATTTGCTTTCTACTTGAACCATTGGTATCAGCTCCTTATTTCCCTCTTCTCTCCCCACTCCCTCCTCCCTCATGAGCCCTTAATGATTTATAAGTTATTATAATTTTGTCATATCTTACATTGTCTGATGTCTTCCTTCACCGACTCTTCTGTTGCCTGTCTCCCAGGGCGGAGGCTATATATAGAGCCTTGTAATCAGTTCCTGCTTTCTACTCCATCTTCCCTCTACCCTCTAGTATCACCACTTCTATCACTGATCCTGAAGGGATCATATGTCCTGGATTCCCTGTGTTTCCAGTTCCTATATGTACCAGTGCATACCCTTTGGTCTAGCTGGATTTGTAAGGTAGAGTTGGGATCATGATAATGGAGGGGAGGAAGCATTGAAGAAGCAGAGGAAAGTTGTATGTTTTTTTCTTATTATTATTTTTTTTGTGGGGGGGGGACATCACTGCTCTCCGGTGGTGGGAGTAGGAGGCCCAGCCCCACTGCTGGAATTGAACCTCCGTCCCAGTGGGCCGCAGTCCCGCACACAACCACTACGCCACCGGGGCTCAGCCCGAAAGTTGTATGTTTCATTGTTGCTACACTGCACCCTGACTGACCCATCTCCTCCCCATGACCTTCTGTTAGAGGATGTCTAGGTTGCCTTCAGATGGGCTTTGTGTTCCCAATATGTCCACTCTCCCTCATTCACAACGATATGATTTTTTTTGGTTCCTTGATGCCTGATATCTGATTCCTTTGACATCTTGTGATCACACAGGCTGGTGTGCTTCTTCCCTGTGGGCTTTGTTGCTTCTGAACTAGATGGCTGCTTGTTTACCTTCAAGTGTTTAAGACCCCAGACACTATATCTTTTTTTTTTCCCTGTCTTCTTTTCTCAGTATATCTTTTGATAACTGGGCACCATTAGCTTTCTTCACCACATTTGCTTATGCAAACATTACTTTGTATTGAGCCCTTGGTATCAGCTTGAATTTTTTACACCTTCCCTGACTTGGCCTTTTCAATTGTGTGTGTGTGTGTGTGTGTGTGTGAATTAAAGAGCAACTTTATAAAAGAGAAAGAGAAAAAGGGCTGAGCCCCGGTGGCGTAGTGGTTGTGCACGGGACTGCGACCCACTGGGACGGAGGTTCAATTCCAGCAGTGGGGCTGGGCCTCCTACTCCCACCGCCGGAGAGCAGTGCTGCCCCCCCCCCCCAAAAAAAATGGTCTTGATGATAGAAAGAAAGTTGGAGATTCCATGAGAGAATTTTATAAGACCCACATATATTTCATTACTTGTTTTAAAGAGCAAGTCATCCTCTTTAAGCACATGGACTTTACCAAATGGAACACACAGGAATCAAATGGATAAGCTCTGTGGGAAGTGACAATCAGCAGCTAACATGAGGGTTGTACAACCATTTCAAGAGGTCACGTATGATCAAAGACCCGTGATACTGAAGGAAGAAGTCCAAGTTGCACCGACAGCATTACACACACACACACACACACACACACACATACCCCCCAAAATTAAGTTTCCAGGACATGACCTCATACCAACTGAAATGTTCAACAGGTTGGTGAAAAACTGGAGCCACCAATTGACCACCCCCAAAGAGCCTGGACTGGTGTTCTCTTGCCAACAGACTGGAAGAGATTCGTGTCTAGAGCCATTCCAAAGACCATAGCTCAGCTGGATGCTGAAACTGTCTAACGAAAACATGAATATTGCCTGCAACTTTTCCTGAAGACCACTTAACAACCATTGTTATAAATTCAAGTCAGATTTAGAAGAGGACATAGAGCAAGAAGTATTATTGCTGAGGTCAGATCGATTTTGACTGGAAGCAGAGAATACCGGAAAGATGTTGCCTTGTATTTTATTGACTATGCAAAGGTATTCAAACTATAGAAAGCATTGCAAACAATGGGAATTTCAGAACCCGCACATAGACCAAGATGCAGTTGTTCAACAGAACCTGGAAACACTGCATGATCTAAAATAGGGGAAAGTATGTGTCAAAGTTCTATCTTTTCACTAAACTTATTCAATAAGTAGCAACAAAGCCCATGTGAAAGAAACAGGCGGTCGCGGAGAGGAGATGAGCCCGTCAGGGCGCAGCATAGCAATGAGGAAACATGCAACTCTCCTCCAGTTCCCAAACGCTTCTTCCCCTTCTCCTGCCCACTACCACAATCAAGGGCTCAAACAGAAAACAAATGTTCTAAGAATTATGAGGGTAACAAACGTACAAATGTACCCGACACAATAGTTATACATATAGATCATGATAAGAGCTGAGTGAGCGCACCCCCCCAACAAAAGCTGTAAATCCTGACATAAAGCATGTATGTATATACTGTGATTAGAGTTGTATGAGCCTCCAATAAAATGACTTAAAAAGAAAGAGAAAAAGAGAACAAAGAGTCAGAAAGAGAACTTGAAGAACTTTCTAAATAGGATCAGGGACTGTAGCCTTTAATGTGACCTGCAAGTCAATGTCAAGAAAGCCAAAGTCCTCACACCAAGACTAAGAGGTAGCCTCACAATCAATGGAAAAGAGTGGAAGTTGGCAGGAGTTTCATCTTGCTTGAATCTACAATCGATCCTCACGGAAACAACACTCCAAAAATCAAGTGAAGTTTTGAATTGGACCAGACCTCTTTAAAATATTAAGGAGCAAAGATGTCACATGAGGACTCAGGTGCATGTGATCTAAGCCATGGTGTTTTCAATTAACTTATGTACATATGGAAGTTCAATATTGACTAAGGAAGAATGTGGTGAAGATGTATCTTGGACAGCCAAAAGAACAAACAAACATGTCCGGGAAGTAGTCCAGCTAGAATGCTCCTTGTAAGTGAGGATGGTGAGACTCAATCTCACTTACTTTGAACACACTCTCAGGAGGGATCAGACCCTGGAGAGGAACAGACTGCGTGATAAAGTGGAGGTGGAGTATAAAGAGGAAGACCGTCAATGAGATGGAATGACATAGTAGTTGCAACAATGGACATAAAACACAACAATTTCCAAGATGGCGCAGGACTCAGCAGTGGTGCATTTTGTTGTTCAGGGCAAATTGTTTTTGTTTTTTTTTTACATGTTATTTGAGTTTGGGGTGCAAAAACAAGTCCGTGGGAGCAAATTCAGAGGGAAAGAGAGAGAGAGATTGGACTGCATCCTGGCCCACCAAACCCTGAGGATGACATGCTCGTTTGGAGCAGCCAAGGCACAACGAGAATCATAGGGCCAGCCCCACTCCTGGGCATGACCCTTCTCCCCACTGACCCATATACTGTAGGGGACAGTACTGGAGACACAGTGCAAGAATTGTGCCTCTGACACACACACACACACACACACACACACACACACATTGGAGGAGGTAGATGAACAACAGAAAGTAGGTGAAGGGAAACAGTGGATGGTGAAAGATATGAAAATCATAACAATTTATAAGTTTCCAAGGGTTTACAAAGGTGGGAGGGTGAGGGAGGAAGGGAAAAAGAGTAGCTGATACCAAGGGTGGGAGTAGAATGAAAATGATGATGTCAACATATGTACAAATGTGCTCCGTACAATTGATGTGTGGGTTGTTATAGGAGCCGGGAGAGTTCCCTATATAATTATATGTGTGTATATGTGTCTATACATACATACATACACACATATGTGTATATTTGACGGGGGTGAGGTCAGGACTGTAGGATAAATGAAGCAACGTTTCCCAATGACATTCTCTTAGGACAGCCCAGGCTATACTTGAAGAATGATTGTCCTGAAGAAGATGCACTGCTGTAATAAAAAAAATTCCTTGGGAGCAATTTTCCTGACCTTTTGTCACCTTCCAATTTTCCTGAAACGTCTTCATAAACCTCGTGATCATCCTGTGCCCTTTGAGAAAATATATTAGGAGTATCCCTTGGGACACCTCCAAAATAGTTACCATAATCTTCTGAACCGACTTCCCTTTGTTGAATTGAATGGGCACGCTGTCCTGATTGACTTCGTTCTCCCTCTCTCTGACCTTGATCGTGTTGTTAAATCCCAGATTACTTCCTACTTACAATTCATTGCATACAATTGTCTTTATTAGCTTTGATCTGCTTCAAAGATCGATGGAAACATCAGCTCTTTGATCTCGTTAGTCTTCCTTTCGTTCTTCCTTTTCTTTTCTTTTCTTTTCTTTTTTTTTTTAAGATTAGTGGTTTTGAATTCCCCAGTGACTCTTTGGAAGATGAGACTGCCTCCTTCCAGATTTGGACATGATATAGGGTTGGCCTGGGTCAGAAGTGACTTGTGGCAATAGGTGGGTTTTTCAAAGGCACTCTGAGGAGAACAGAAGCATCTTACTTAGGAAACTTGATCACAGAGATCTGTTTAAGCAAACATTTTCATTGCAATAAGCCTGTGCATATGTGAACAGGAACCAGAGTTATAATATTTTTTGACTCATTCTCTTTGATGCTGATGGTTTTCCCCATTTGGGCTTGGTCTTTGCCCTATTTAAAACGTAATAAAAAGATCCCCACAGACTATGCTTGAACCTGAGGTCTTTTCCCCCTAGCACATATGGACTACAGATAAATTGCACATGTACCAACTCAGGTCTTGTTCAGTGTGGCTGAGAAATAACAGAGACTGGATAAAAGTGAATGGGAGAAGCTTTACTTTGCTTGGACAAGTGATGAAATGTTTCCAAGGCAAGCTCCCCAAACTGCTGTATCAAACGTGTACACCAGAAAGTCAAAGGGATTATGAATATATAACAGATTTCTGAGGAACAGTAATGAATATGCATTAGGTCAAGATTATGATTCCTGCCCAGGAAATACCTTATCGAATCTCTCACTTTCAAATGTTTTTCATCTTTTGACATCTTTTTCTAGCCACTTTTGGCTTTTTGACCAAAGTTCTTTTCTTCTGAAGTGACCGGAAGGTTGTCCTGTCCAGTAAGGATTATGATCAGAACTGGCCTTTCTGTGCATGCTGGGCAAGCTAGATCTTGTCAGAATTGGCGTGTGGTAGAATATATTCCTGGGAAGAACGCATTCAAAAGAGTCAGATTATCAGCATGGAAAGTAAAAGTTAATTATGGGCAATATATGATATAGACACATGTGTATATATGTGTGAAACTATACATATACAGGATCCATATATACTATAAGCGATACATGATGTGTGTGTATATATGTGTGTATATATATCTCCACACCTAGTCCTGTTGGGGCAGTAGTGATGCATTGGGCTGCAATCCTTACGGTCACCTTAAGGTCACCAGTTCGACACCACCAGTGGCTCTGTGGGAGAAAGACAAACTCAGAAGGGCAGGTCTGCCCTGTACATAGGGTCGCCGTGACTCAGCCTCAACTCGATGGCGGTGAGTTTTTATATCTCCACATCCTGTGACAACATCTCAAGTCTTAAGAGCAGGTTCAATGGGTAAGTAATGGACTTACTCTACTGTACGCTTGCAGGCATCCTCAAACTACGGCTTTCAGGCCACCTGTGGCCTGTCGAGGACATTTATCCAGCCGCTGGGTGTTTTCGCTGCTGCTACCTGTCTCGGTTAGCAGCTGACTCATTCCATCCCAGGCACCGCAGTGAATTTGTTCACAGTCTTTTTAAAAAACAAACAAACAAACTGTAGTCCGACCCTCCAACAATCTGAGAAACCGTGAACTGGGCCCCTGTCTAAAAAGTTTGAGGCCTGAGCCCCAGTGGCGTAGTGGTTGTGCGCAGGACTGCGGCCCACTGGGATGGAGGTTCAATTCCAGCAGCAGCTCAACAGGAGCAAAGGCTGGGCCTCCTACTCCCACCACCAGAGGGCAGTGATGCCCCCCCAAAAAAGAGAAAAACAAAAAAACAAACAACAACAATAACAAAAAAGTTTGAGGACCCCTGCATGGACTGACTATCAGACTGCAAGGAGTTCAGGAGAGCTTGTTACTATAGGCGAAAAGGTTGATTCCAGTGCTTGCTGAGAGGAAACAGCCAAGTTTCTCCCATGAGCTGTTTCTGAGTTGTTATGACCTCACATGTTAATATAAAAAAATGGGTTTTAAAGAGTGATTATTAGAAGAGAGGAGTAGGTTTTTACAATGTCACAGGATAAAACTGATATTCTAAGAAGACAGGTTTCACAATGAGCACTTGGAAATTATACCTGTTTCTCCAGTGACCCTTAGACCACCATCCTCTGAAGCCTCATGTGTCCTTGTTTATCCAAATTGGGGTGATATTTTGTATCTGGCTACTTATCCTATTGACCTTGCTGGCCCCCTTTCCATGTTGGGATATCTCTGCTGATTAAGCTTAAAAGGAATTTTTACTATAAGGGTGGGGACTGTTATAGTTTGGACTTTTAAACAAACTAAATATTAAATTGTGTTATATTGCTGGTACTTATTTCCCCTATATCAGTCTTTCACAGTTTAATACACATTGCCAAATTTCTTTCGGGACTTTTACTGGAGGACCCTGGACGGGTGCATGGGCTTGGAGGAAGGAGCTGTCTACAGTTTCCTTATAGTACTTGTACACTTTGGGGGGGGTGGGCAATCTATACAATCAATCATTTTTTCAAAGAGTCCTGTGACACCAAATAGCAATTAGGTATTGAATATTATTATGTTGTAGGAATGGAGCTAAACACAATTAACCTTCACATCAAGCCTATTATCCTCATTTTAAAGGTAAGGAAACAAGACCATACATAATGACTAGTCTCACCGAGTTCTGAAGAGCACAGTCATTGTTTGGCTGTGATATATGTATATATATTTTCCCATCAATTATGTATCTACTATCTATTCTACTACCCATATCTATGCCTGTAGACCTGTGTCTGACCTGGTTATGACTTGGACTGTGATCTGCATCGTTGGCAATTGGAAATCAGCGACCGCTCCTAGGGAGAAAGACTGGTCTTTCTACTCCCGAAAACAGTTTCGGCCTCAGAACCCCACAGCCAGTTGCTATGAGTCAGTAATGGACTGGACGGCAGTGAGTTTGTTTATTCCTGCTTGATTATACAACCACATTACTACCCTCCACATAAGGTCTCAGAGTTGAGAGCTGGGAGTTATGAAGCGAATTTGCTCCACATCAATAAGCCTTTACTAGAACTGTTCTGACTCCATGATGGAATAGTCAGCACACATTTTCTTTGGAATTCCTGGACCAGGAAGGGGGTAATCAGGTTGAAATGGCCATATTTCAAAGAGAAAAAAAATCTGGAGTTGTCTCTTAAAGACAAGTGGTACTCATGTTCTTATACAAAACCAAACCAAACCTGTTGTCTTTCAATTCCTTCTGATTCATAGTGGTCCTAGAACTGCCCTTTCTGCAGCTTCAGGTCTTTACAGGAGCAGAAAGCCTCAGCTGTCTCCCAAAGAGCAACTGATGGATTCGAACTGCTGACCTTGTCACCACTGCTCTTTATCTTTTTTTTTTTTTTTTAAAGATCATTTTACTGGGGCTTCTTACAGTTCTTAGAACAATCCATATATCAATTGTATCAAGCATATTTGTACATATACCATATATACTTGTGTATAAGCTGAGTTTCTCAGCACATTTTTTTTGGGGGGGCCATCACTGCCCTCTGGTGGTCATGGGCGCTACCCAGTGCTGCTCCTGAGAGCCGCCACTGGATTTGAGCCACCAAGCCCGTGGGCTGCAGTCCTGCACTCAACCACTTACACCACCAGGGCTCAGCCCTTCAGCACATTTTTTAAATGCAGTTTTTGTGGCAAAATTAGGTCCCTTGGCAGATGTTCGGGTCGGATTGTACTCAAGGATATATGGTTCTCTATTGAGCCCTTGGTATCAGCTCCTCTTTTTTCCCCCTCCCTGATTATGTGTCGATCACTGCAATCAATTAATTCTCCTTTGTTCCCCTACTCTCCCCATCTTCCCCCTCCCCTCCTGGTATTGCTCCCATTCCTGTTCCTAGATTCTTTGTGTCGTGAGTGCTGCTCTTATCTGTACCTGTGTGCACGCTTAGATCTAGACGGCAGGGAAAGGCAGGGCTGGGGTCATGATAATGGGCAGTGAGGAAGCCTCAAGGGACTAGAGGAATGTTGTCTGTTTCATCAGTGCTATCCTGTGCCCTGGTTGACTCATCCCTTCCTTGTGACCCTTATGTGAGGGGATGTCCCATTGTCTACAGATGGGTTTGGGGTCCCTGTGCTTACTCCCCTCGTTCTCAACAATATGGATTTTTGTTTGTTTGTTTGTTTGGGGTCTTCTGGTTGCCAGTTACCTGATCCCATCTGTCAGGCAGAAGTGGGAGTTAGCAGGACAGGTGGGCTAGGAGATACCCAGAGCTGGTGAAAACACTTCAAGGATGGTGTGAGAGGCCAGGCTTCCCCATCCCCTTTGGTGACCTTCAAGCCCAGATGCAAGGAGCTGGCCATGGCAGATAACATTGAACATGATTGCTTAGCTCCAGAATTGCAGACAGCAAAGTTGTAGTGGAAAACTCCCCAGCCACTCTTTCCCCCCAGACTTGGGCTATAAAACTCCTTACCTCTTGCCCTGACAGCCCGACTTTGAGGGCCCTAAGTGGGGGCCTGTGAACCTCATCCAGTAGCTCAGGATGCTCCCTCCCTTTCTCTGCTCTCCTCTCCCTCCCACATGGCACAACGTTTCTGGCCCCAATTCAGGGATTTGTGAACCTTGCCTGGGAGCTCTGAAATAAACCTTTGAAGTGTTTTTCTATCTTTGCCTTCTCTTTCTTTCTCCAAATCTACCTTACACTGCTGTTGATACATCATGATCGCACAGGCTGGTGTGCTTCTTCTGTGTGGACATGCTGCTTCTCTACGAGATGGCCACTTGTTTAACTTCAAGTCTTTAAGACCCCAGATGCTATATCTTTTGATAGCTGGGCACCATCAGCTTTCTTCACCACATTTGCTTATGCACCCATTTTGTCTTCAGTGATTGTGCCAGGAGGGTGAGCATCACGGAATGCCAGGTTGTTAAAGTGTTCTTGCATTGAGGGAGGGCGTGAGCAGAGATCCAAAGTCCATCCACTACAAGCGTATGTACATAGGTCAATATCCCTTTTTTATGAATTAATGTATTTACATTTATGTATTTACACATGTACATACTTATGCTTACACCTTTTTCCATAGTTTTCCTTCCTAGATCTTTCCTGTCTTTCCTTTGACCTTTTCCCATTCCCACAATTTCGCTCGCCCTTCTTCTGCCTCTTCATAATTCCTCTCAGGTAGATTGATGTTGCTCCAACACCCCCAGGATATCTATGTCCTCCTTGCTGTTTGATTTTAATTTCCTAGTTGTTCCCTGTCTATGTCATTGTTGCTCACCTCTCCCTTCCCCTGCCTCCTTCTCCCCAAGTCCCTCTGGAACTGTCGGTCCTGTTGTTTTCTCCCCAGGCTTGCTTCCTATGCCTCTTAATTCTCTGGTCTGACAGCAGGAGCACCAGATGGGTGATTCTACCTGGATGCCATCTTGACTGTCTCTTCTAGGTTTTTTCCTAGTACCAGCTTCTAGAAGTCTTGTTGAATGTGCTCCCTGGGACAAGAATCTACTTCAGAAAGTGGACTGGGGATGGAAGCGAGTCACTAGGCATTTTAGAGACAGGTAAAAGATGTGTGATCCACAACCACTTTGAATGCTTAAAACACTGATGGTGACATCTTGGATGTGGAAGATGGTCATTGTTGGTCACCAGTTGCGTAGAGCAGATCAGGTCCAACATTCGTCACATCCATGTGGGACCCTCACGCTGAACCTTCTGAGTTGCTCTTTATCTTCTTATACAGACTCTTAATAAAGTAATATAAGGGGAAACTTTTCTTCTTCCCTCATGGCAACTTTGCCTGAGGATGTTTCCTTGTCATAGCAGGAAGTATCATTGTGCTGGTTTCAGATTCACTTGGCATGTTTTTCCAAAGTCACCTTACCGCTGAAATCCAGTTCCCTTAGCTCTCAAAGACTTTTCGCTGGTTCTCTGCTTTTGTTGAATTGTGGCCCATGTTCCTCTACCCAGAAGAGATGTTGCGCTGGATGGCAGTGGTTAGCTCAGGCATCTTGTGCCAGGCTTCCCTTATGTTTTTAACTTGCAATCCTGTAAGGATGCGTGGCGAACTAGCTGCTGCTGTTTTCCTTAAGAATGAGACTAAAAGTGTGAGAAAGATGAGCCTTCCTGCTCTGGTCAAGGCTAGCAGTCTCAGGAACGCCAAGGGGCACTTCTACTTGGGCCTACAGGATCTTTATGAGGCAGAATTGACTCAATGACAGTGGGTTTTTGTTGCTGCTATTTGAATTTTTTTTTCATGATGCAGTTAACCACATGAACAAATCAGGTTTATTGGCATATGCTTCACATATCATACCGTTTCATCACTCAATCATATTAGGAAGAGTCGGGCAACCATCACCAAAATCAGTCTCAGGACATTTCTTCTCACACTTTTTGCTGTTAGCTCATCATTTTCCTCCAGCTTCCCCTGCCATGCACCTAGGTGATTATTCATACAGCTGCTGTCTCTATACATCTACCTATTCTGGATTTCATAAACAGAAATTCATATAAAACACAAACAGGATGTGAATACTAGGAGCTGAACAAACCCCCAAATAGTAGCTAGGCTCAAGAGAGAAAAACCATCATCAAAAACAAAGAAAATATCAAAAACAACTTTAAAATGGGTTAAAAATGAAACAATAAGGTGTTTTATTTTAACTACATCTGCCATAATTGACTTTACACTGCTCTATATCTGATAGCAAGGCTATTGACCTCCCTGGATTATGGTCAACAGAGATTCACAAGAGGCTTAATCCATGTGGGCACCTTGCAAATGGATTTTGCACTTCCACTGTCATCCAAAGCTTCTGCAAACAGAGTGTTCATAATTTAAGTTCAGATACCATTCTCTCTTTCAGATTTGAATTATTTTTTTATTTTTTATTTTTAAAATTTTTTTATTTTAGGCATCACTGCCTTGGTGGTGGGAGTAGGAGGCCCAGCCTTTGCTCCTGTGAGCGGGAATTGAACCTCCATCCCAGTGGGCTGCAGTCCCGCGCACAACCACTACCCCACGGGGACTCAGCCCTACGCCACCGGGGCTCAGCCATTTCAGATTTGAATTTTATTATTTACAATCCCTGGACCACATAGGTTAGATTGCTTCTTCCATGTGGACTTTGTTGACACCTCACTTTGATGGCTATTTGTTTAAAGACAAGTTTTTTTTTTTTTTGGGGGGGCATCACTGCCCTCAGGTGGTGGGAGTAGGAGGCCCAGCCTTTGCTCCGTGGAGCTGGAATCGAACCTCGATCCCAGTGGGCCGCAGTCCCGCGCACAACCACTATGCCACCGGGGCTCAGCCCCGACAAGTTTTTTAGACTCAATTCACTCAATTTTGATAGTCATGCACCATCTGGTTTGTTATTACACCTATATCTTCAGTCTTCTCTTTTTGAAGGCAAGTGTCAAGTTAAGCCATATCATAATATCAGATTGGCCTTAGAAACAAGGATTAAGTTATTAATTAATTTATTAAATTAACATATAGCTATGGTTAATATATGTTCACTTTGAGACATTATTATTATTTTATGATAGAGAACACTGTCAATCATCCACCTATAACATAAAGTAGTTCTATTGATAGTGTCATTTAACCTCTGATTTTAAACACTTTTGAGAAAATGAAATTATAGAAGTATTGGCAGGCTGAGCCCCGGTGGTGTAGTGGTTGTGCACGGGACTGCGGCCCACTGGGACGGAGGTTCAATTCCAGCAGTGGGGCTGGGCCTCCTACTCCCACCACCGGAGAGCAGTGATGCCCCCCCAAAAAACAACAACAACAAAAAAAGTATTGGCAGGCTTCAGATGAGAATACATGAATTGTCGACTGATACAGATTAAACTCTTAAGTGACTGAACACTATCTACACGAACAATGGTGGTTGGGGGTAGAGCAAAAATTTTAATAACACTCATTCACAAAGGCAGAACCACACGTACCAGAAAACTATATGTAATAAGAAAGCAAGGAGAACATTAAAATAGTAAATATATGGTAGGCCTGGGCCACCATTCATTGGGGACCCTCAAAGCCAGAGATTGAAAGCCAAGTCCAGTGACCTCCAATTATATCACCTTAACTAGTAGTCATCTGCTTCCTCTCACATGACCATGGTTCACCCTTAAGTCCAAGGGAGTCTGCCAGGTTTGCCAATATGGTACAGGTGAGCTTGTGGTAGAGTTCAGTTTGCTCAGTGGAGTTTACATATCGAATCCTCTGGTGTGTCCCATGAAGGATGCTGTGTGCCTTGAAAAGATATAATCTTCAAATAAATATTTTTTTTTTGGGGGGGGGGCATCACTGCCCTCAGGTGGTGGGAGTAGGAGGCCCAGCCTTTGCTCCGTGAAGCTGGAATCAAACCTCCATCCCAGTGGGCCGCAGTCCCGCGCACAACCACTAGGCAACCAGGGCTCAGCCCGAAAAGATAGAATCTTAAGTCCTGGTTGTCTATTGCACAAGGCTTGGGTTACCAATAGCTGGATAGCAATTAGGTGAACAGTGTCCAATTACAAACATAGCTCCAGGTGTCTTCTCCTGAATTCTATCTAAGTATTATTAAGTGCCCCAGGCACCCCCCCAAAAGGGATGTTGTTCCTTCTGGTTTCCCCAGCAACAGAAGTGTAATCACCTTCTCTGAGACAAGCATGCCCTCCTTTCTCTCATCTTTCCTTGAATGTCTGTAATATCCGCTTATCACTCTGATAAGAGTGTCTTAACAGATGTTTTAATAAATATTTTATTTTGGAGGCGGGGAGTAAAGTTATTTGTAACTAGCCTGCCACTTGCTATTTAAAATTCATGTCTCTGTGTTGCCTGCATTTCAAGATTAGCTCACACTTGTTGCAGGGACTCATTTCAATGTGAAATGTCAGATGATAGCACTGTCAACACTAGAAGGAAAATAAAACTGTATCAACCATGGTGGCAGATATGATTCCATGTGACAATGCCGAACTGTACACAGATCTGAAATTCCAGTGTCTGCTGAGATTATCATAGGCTCTGGTCTGTATCAAAACCAAATATTGCATTATTCCATTTTAAAAATTAGGTATTTATGTAAGCTATTTTTAAAAGGGGCTTTATTGATGTGGAGAAATAAGACCCCAAATTCAGGTATTGCTTTCAGTGACCAGTTACTAGGTCTTTAACAGGCAACAACAAAACAGAGAGAAGTCATCTGGATGAGGGATCCTGTCAGTATGAGGCCATAATGCTGTCCACCGAGTCATTGAACAAGCATAAAGGAAATGGTCACAACATTATGATTGGAGGCCGATGAATTAGTTGCAATGGCAGGCAGGGTGACAGAATCAGGAAAGGGGGCAAGATATGGCTATGTACACTATTTCAGATTAGAAAAGTTTTTGAGGCTGGCTCAGACCCTCCCACCAGACTCTACCCAAATTTCCATTAAGGGCACACCAAGGCAAGTCCCTAAGTGTTAGGCTGCCCTTCCATAGGTGAGGGAGGGGAGTGGTCATAATACATTTTCTTTTCTTTTTTTTTTTTCAGGCATCACTGCCCTCAGGTGGTGGGGTAGGAGGCCCAGCCTTTTGCTCCTGGGAGCCAGAACTGAACCTCCATCCCAGTGGGCCGCAGTCCCGCGCACAACCACTACGCCACCGGGGCTCAGCCCCATAATACATTTTCAAACACATCTTCGATGTGAGGGCAAAGCTTCTCAAATGAATGGTCAATGATGAGAAAGAACTCAAATGAGGCCGAATCTACGTGGGTGCCCCCAAATGGATCAGGGCTCCCATTGTGAACTGTAGTGTGCCACAGACCTACTGCTCAAGATTTAAGCTCTTATACAACTTAAATAAATGGTTTCTTTTGCTAATTGACCATCTGATAAAAATGCTGTAGCATACCTGTGAGCATTAAAGAAAAAACAAAAAGCAACACACTATTTTGAAGTAGAAAGTTTGTTTCTACATCTCAGAATCAGGACTTTTGATGACATGGGAAAGCCCTAGAAATGTTTAACACAGAAAATGTCTAGCTTTTTAAATACATCATTTTTTTTAGGAACTCCTTAAAGCCATTTAAAAAACTTGATCGTTTACATTTTGGGCCACAGCCTGTTTTTATGTCCTTGGGAAATCTCTGGGTGTTTTGTCTCTGAAAATCTTTGCGTTGGGTAAGGATCATACCCCACTTTAAAAAGTAATTAATGGAATTGTAGCAGATTGACATTTGGTCCTTTGAAAGGCTGTGCCAAAATTTTTCCTCAAGACCATAGCTTGACTTCCCGTTCCCTCCCCAGCGCATAAAATAAAGGAGCCCTGGTGGTATAGTGGTTACAAGTTGGGCTGCAGTCCACGTGGTCAGTAGTTCAAAACCTCCAGCAAACAATGAGGGAGAAGACGGGCCTTTCAAGCCCTGAAAAATTACAATCTTGGAAACCCTCAAGGGGTCCCTAAGTCAGCACTCACTGGATGGCAATGAGTTTGATTTTGTTCGGGACTCATATGGCATGACAACATGACAGGTTTTTGACTCGTTTTAGGATGAAGCAGTTGCCTTCTTGTGATGGGGTTAAAAGAAAAGGCGGCAGGTAAACAGTGTCTGCACAGGGTTAAATGACCACCTCCGAGTACAGCAGGGCTATTCAGGTAGTCACTGTTTCCTGAAGAGGCTCCTTCTTTCGCGGCCACCAGAACGTTCCATGGTGCCTGATGGTCTAGTTAAAATACATCTCAGGCTTCACTTTTAGGGACTATTCACTAAACCGAGGACACCTGGAATAGGGATTCGAGAAAACAAACACAACCACCCAGGAAGCTGAGATGCTAAGAGGCACGCCAACCTCCGCCTCCGGGAACAGGAGCGTGGACAATCCCCTGTTTCTTCCAGTCTGACATGGCCTTAGAGTTGGGTGCTTTCCCCGTGCTTCCCAGGAAGTTACTCAATAAGTAAGGTAAGCACGGATTTACTTAGGCTTTCTCGTGTGCTGAAACCCAGGTGAAATTGCTCACTGCAGATGGGGCGACTTCGCTCCTCGGGTAATCGGACACCCATGCTTCCCGCTGAATGTAGCCCCCCTGCAGGTAAAGTCTGATACAACAAAGTTACACTGGCCCTGCAACATAGTGCTTCCCTCCGCAGCCGCGTGGGACTAGGCGGGGCTCAGCAAAGATGCCGCAGGGGCGGGGCGGGGCTTCCCCGCGAGCTGCCCCAGCCGCCCCCTCCTCTCCCCCCTGCCCCAGCTCTCCCTCGTTTCCCCCTCCGCCAAGGTCACCGAGGCCTTGGAGGTGGAGGGGAGGGGCGGCCAGCCAGGTGGGCTCCGCTTTTGAAAAGGGGCCTGTTGGAGCCACCCACGCCAAAGCCGGCGGCGTTCCCCTCCCGGCCGCCGGGTGCCTAGCTCCCCGGCCTCCGGCTGGACTCCCGGCCGGCAGAGGGCGCCCGGGGAAGAGCGCAGGGAGCCTCTGGGAGCGTTGGCTAGGCGGGGGGCGGGACTGGAGACCAGCTGGCCCTCGGAGACCGGAGGCGCCCGGGCCGCCGCGGCGGAGGAATCTCCGGGCGGAAGTTGAGCGTCGCCACGCTGCCCGACGCCTGACGTACTTCCTGTTTGTGCTGGAGAAAGGGAGAGAAAGGAAAGCGCGAGGAATCGCCGCCGCCTCCACCAGCACCAGCCGCGCCGGACCTGAGAGGAGATCGCGGGCCCCACTGCCCGGCCTCTCCTCCTCCCTGCCGCGGGCTGCCAACCTCCTTGGGTAAGGGAAGGGACCTCGCCTGCTACCGGGTCGGTGCGGGGAGACGGGGCGAGCTTTCGAGTCCGCGCTGGCGGCGGACCTGACCCGGCGCCCCAGCAACAGCGTGTGTGAGGTCGGTGACCCGGGGAGTCGTGGGG
>PVJH01007476.1:0-58098 GCA_004026705.1 Nesogale talazaci | reverse complement strand
AGGAACATTCGGGCGACGGCGGCGAGGGCCTGGGTTCCCGTGGCAGGCTGCTCTGCCCTACGCCTACTGGCGCCCAAGCGTCTCTCTCGGCTTTTTCTTCTCCCTTTTTTGATCTCCCCTTAGTAGCGGCAGGGGGGGTTAGACAGCCGCCGGGTTTTAGCCGCCGCACCGTGGGCCCTAAAACGGGGAAAGAAAGCGTGTGTGCAAGGAGACTAGACAATTCTTGGTAGGAAGGCTACCGAGTATTGAGAACAGGAAGCAGGCGGTGGAAACGGGGAGGGAAAAAAACCCCAGAATTTTTCTTCCCAAGTAAGGAAAGAGCCTATGTTGCCACAAGTGTTTACATTGCAGACCTTACATTGTAACGACCACGGGGACGGGGAGGTAGGGTTTCTCCATTCTTTTCTTGGTTTGGGAAGGATGGTTGGGGTAAGCATCACCTTGAAATGCGAACTCCACCACGAAGTTGCTCACGAACGACTGGCAGGGAAATAGCCATTGGAGACAGGTTCCTGTCACCACCCTAGATTTAGAACCCAATTGCACATTTGCCGCAGACTTGGGGAGAACCGGCCACTGGACACGGTTTTCTTTTTTCTCTCTTCAACAGTTTTATCGGCACCTAAATTTACGCATACCATTGATTAGTCCAGTCGTTCAGTCATACCAAAGGGAATCGTACAATCAGCACCACATCTCTCAGAGCATAAGAGACTCTGGTTCCGATTTCAACATTTTTCATGGGAATTGTGGATTTTGAGCACATTTTTATGGCTTGGCTCTTAGCAGCTAGTAGATTTAGTTGGAAAGTTAGATTCAGTGTGGGAAAAAAAAAAAGGAAAGTTAAAACCAGACCATGCAAGTCTATTTGTTGTTTTATTATTTTAAATTATTTTGTTAATCATTTTTTGGGGGGTAGTCCTTATAAATCTTAAAACAATCTTTCAATTGTATTAAGCACTCTTGCACATATGTTGCCACCATCATTTTCGAAATATTTCCTTTCTACTTAGCCCTTAATATCAGCCCCCCCCCTTTACCTTCATGAATCCTTGATCAATTATATATCATTATTTCATATCTTACACCATCTATTCTCTCCACCCACATTTCTATTGTTCCCCCCCAGGAGAACCTTATGATTGGTTCCTCTCCCCTCATTGGTTGCTCATTTTACAGGTGGGATAATGTTCTTGGAAATTATCACTTATATCAGCAGTTGAACTGTTCAATTTCTGAAAGGAATTAATTATTTAGTCGACCTTGCTACTCTTTCTGGGACATTTAAATCAGGTTGTTATTTTTGTTTCCACTACGGAGAGATTCAACTTTCTGGGGGTTTAGGCACTGTCCTTTTTTTTGGTTGCTAAGATGAACCCTGTTTATGCATGCACTTCAGTGAACTGGAAATTTTTGGATTACGCAGAATGTGGAATTTGGTGGAGTGGTTTGTAGGTGTGGATGATTTGGCAGGAAGTGGGAAGGTGTTGAAGTGGTTTTTTAGAAGATGAGAAAGTTGGGAATTTAAGAGCACCCAGCACCTCTTTCAAACAATTAAAATTTCTATTTGATTTCAAAAGGCTAGGTTGGAGGAGTTATTTCTGGCACTGGAACACTGTTCTGAAGGGCTGGATGGGACATGAATTATGAATATTGCTTGAGGAGTAGTAGTGAAGACTAAATTATGGGTATGGTATTGCAATGTGGTACCGCCAACCATGGCATACAGTATAGTACCTTTTCAACTTAAGCAGATTTTTTTCTAAGTGTTCATACTAAGGGTAGCATCATTCTTCTTTGTATTAGTTTTATTTTTGACTTTATAAAACCAATGACTATACCCAATATCACCAGGGGTAGTTATTAATTTAAAAAATGCAAAAACCTGGTTTAGAGTTGAACTGTACCTGTGTTTTTAAAAGTACCACATTCTTCTAAAGAGGACATTTCAAAACCTGGTAATTTATTTTTCACTCCAAGTTTGGATTACATCTTGGTTGCAACATAGGAATTTCCACTTGTGTATCATGTAATCATGGTTACATATAGGTGATGTAGGTATTATTTGTAGGTGGTCTGTTTAAAGTCATCTATGTATGTTGATGCTTAGGATGATTAAATTTTTAAAAATCATTTCTGATAGCTGTTGTCAAAGAGTAAATGAATATGATTATAAACTTGTAGGTTGATGTTTTGAGAGGTTTTTCCTTTGTTTTGATTTTACTTTAAAATCTCTTAAAGTTCTTACACTCCATCAGAAAATCTAGAAATTGGGAGGGTTTCTGTTTGGTTTCAATTCGTTCTGGACACCCATCTAGCGGTGAAAGAAGGGTAATTACAGGGTTTGTTGGTGAGTTAGGGCCGGATTAAGGAAAATGGCTAGAGAGTAATGTTGCAGTTTTACAATGAATAGATTCTTTGTTTCTGTTGGGTTTTCCAGTTTGGGTGAAGCAAGGTGGAAGTAGATGCATGGAGATAGGAACTATTGCAAGGTTTTGTAGGCAGCGTGGGGGGTGGGGGTGGGAGATGGGCCGGATGAGGGGGTTGGGGGAAGCAAACAATGTGTGGGGGAGGGAGGCAGGGAGCACTAGAACTGGTGGTGATTGCACAACTCATTTTAAGGGGAATTTAAGAGGTGGGGGAGGGGTGAAAGTGTTCTGGGGTTGATTGTGATGGTGATTGTGCTGCTCTTGATGCAGTTGAATTGTGTGGTGTGTGAATGAAGTGACAATAGAACTGTTAAAAATCAGGCTAATGAGGGGAAATGGGAAGTTGAAAATAAGAGTAGTGATAGAAATGATAATATAGGGGGCTGAGCCCCGGTGGCTTAGTGGTTGTGTGCGGGACTGCGGCCCACTGGGATGGAGGTTCAATTCCAGCAGTGGGGCTGGGCCTCCTACTCCCACCACCGGAGAGCAGTGATGCCCCCCCCCCAAAAAGAAACAAAAAACAAAAAAAAATGATAATATAGGAATGGAAAGAGAAAAGCAACAAATCCTAATTGGAGAAAGTATAATAAAAGTATAATAAAGTATAATAAAATCTGTCATTTTTATTATTTATTTATTACAGTATTTTGTCAAACTTTGTATTTATGAGGCAAGATACAGAATTGCAGCTAAGGCTTGTCTTGTTAATATACCTGAGAATGAAGTACATTTTAAACAGCCAGTTAAGATGGGGAAATGGAATTTCTGAAAAAAATGAAATTATTCAAATACCTGATAAAATACGTACAGTTTGGCTGCAGTGTGCACCAAAGGGACTGTCTGACTTATACCTCATTCCTTGTTTTGAAAAGAATGTGAATATAGCTTGGTTTTCTCTTAAAATGGTTATGTGTAAGGCTGTTTGGGGCTGTCAAAAATTAAAAAACAACAACAGGCATTGGTTCTTTAGAATAGTTTTTTTTTGTGTGTGTGTGTGTGGGCATCACTGCCTCTGGTGGTTGTGGGCACGACCCAGCCGCCGCTGGATTTGAACCCACAAGCCTGCAGGCTGCAGTTCCACACTCAACCACTTACGCCTCCGGGGCTCAGCCTGGTTCTTTAGAATATAGTTGTAAAAAGAAGTTACCTTTGAAAGGTGATTCCCGCTCACAGTATATGACTTTGCCTCCTTCAGAATTCGTTTACCCTGTTGCCTCCAAAGGCATATAGAAAATTTGCCTTGTATTACCAGATGCGTGTGTGTGATCTCTAGCTGAGCTGTTTTATGAATTAATAAAAATTATTGGACATTTCATTAATTTCTTCCTGTCACCTTGAGAATGCTAGGCTTTAGTCTTTTGTATTTCTTTGTGCTTATAGCAATGCCCAAGAAGCCCTGGTGGCTCTGTGGGCCAGGTCTTGGGAATGTGAACGTGAAAGCTCTTCAGATTTGCTTTTGGAAGAAAGACGTGCTCCTGTAAAGATTTATGCAGTCTTTCCCAAAGTGGGGGCACCCTGGGAGGAGTTGGAACGATCCAACTGAACTGCAAAAACAGAAAATTCAACTTTTTTTTTTTTAAAGGTGGCTGTAGGCTAACTCAGCTTGCGGACTAAGTTGGTAGTGTCAAAACCCTATATGGGGTTGTATGGTTAGAATTGATTTTATGTTAGTGGGGCCAGGACCACTCAGGAAATAGTAATTTGGTCTGTTCCTTCTCATTCTTGTATCATGATTGCCCTTTATCGATAAGGAATCTAGGAGTGTAAGTTGGTCAAACGAATTATACATACAAGAGCCTTTAAAAATTTTATTGAAAAACTTCCTTATTCTCTTTTTTAATATGAACTTTCTGAAGCTCTCATACAACTTTAGCTCACTAGTCCTGGAGATGTTTACTTGCTGGATAGCATGTGTCTATTGTCTGGCTAGTGAGAGAAAGTTAGCTAAGCTTGTCAGCCTAAGAGATGATAGTTACTAGTTGGAAGAGTAGTCTTGACTCTTGAGTAATAGAGCAAATAACTAACTTATATTTGCTCTTGGAGTATTTTTAAAAATACTGAGTTTGAACAAAATATTATTAAGGTAGGTTATCTGTGAGAGTGTGGTAGTGCATTTCTATTTTTTCTTTTTAAAATCATTTTATTGGGGGGGCTTGTACAACTCATCAGCATCCATCCATCCATTATGTGAAGCATATATATATATTTTTTTTTTGGGGGGGGGGAGTGGGGGAGGTATCACTGCCCTCTGGTGGTCGTGGGAGCCACCCAGTGCTGCTCCTGAGAGCCGCGCTGGATTTGAACCACCAAGCCCACAGGCCTGCAGTCCTGCACTCAACCACTTATGCCACTGGGGCTCAGCCCATGTGAAGCATATTTGTACATGTTACCATCATCATTTTCTATCAGAGACCTTGATATCAGCTTCTCATTTTTTGTTCTCTCACCGTCATGAATCCTTGATAATTTATGAAAAAATTTTTTTCTTGTCTTCAACATTAACTGATGTCTTCCTTCACCCACTTTTCTGTTGTCTGCCCTCGTTGGAGGAGGTTATATGTAGATCCTTGTGATCGATTTCCCCCTTTCATCCCCTATCGTCTCTTTACCCTTCTAGATTCACTACTCTCATTATGGCTCCTGAGGAGTTTATCTGTCCTGGATTTCTTGTGTTTCCAGTTCTTCTTCGTACCCGCGTACATGTTCTGCTCTAGCCAGATCTGTAAGGTAGAATTGGAGTTACGATAGATGGGGGGTGGGAGGAGGAGCACTAAAGAACTAGAGTAGTGGTTGTCAACTTCCTAATGCCACAACACTTTAATACAGTTCATGATGTTGTGGTGATCCCCCCAACCGTCAAGTTATTCTCATTGCTACTTCAGAACTGTAATTTTGCTGTTAGGAATTGTCATGTAAATACCTGATATACAGGAGGTATTTTCATTGTTACAAATTGAACATAATCAACGCTGCCCTCTGCCTTTCTATATTTGCTCAGTGTTCTTTAGGGGCACAGGGTAGAGAAGGGAGAGGGCATATATGTCTAATGCTTTTCATAATTACTTCTTAAGACAAATCATTAGAATAGAAATTGTTCTTAAGGAAGGGTTTTTAGTCTGGATACAATAGAGAAACAATTCTAAGGAGACTCGTGTATATAAAAGAGCACTTGTATTGTAAGACATCCCAGCCCAGTGCAGATCACGTTCATAAGTCTGATAGTAGCCCACATGTCTGCTACTAGCCCATAAATTCTTTAGGCTCCCGCAGCCATGCAACGATGCTGATAGCAGGAAGATCACACAGGCCTGTGGGTGGAAAGTCTTGTAGATGCAGCGGTAGTGGAAGCATCTTAGCACTTGGCTCCTGCAGCTCCAGGCTCTGGCCCCATCAGTGTAGCTCCAAGTGACTTGTCAATAGAAATATCAAGCAGAGAGAGAGAGAGAGAGAATTCTGCATACAGAGAAAATTCCCAGTCATCTTGAGAAGGCCATGCACACACAGGCCACATTGGCTATGACCTGATTGGCAGGGTAGACTCTGCCCTTTCACTCAAGTTGACCAGAGATTATGTAACTGCCACAGGAGTCAACTGAGCTATGGAAAAAAGCTGACTTTTTTGAGCCAGTTCATTAATTGAAGAATGCTAGTAACTAATACTTTATTATTTATAGTCCAAGTGACAGCATATAAGACTTCATTGATAGGCATAGTGAGAGAAAAAAGTGCTTCTGAAGTTCATACCTTGGTTCATACCTTGGTAGAGATAAGGACTTTTGAGAGAAATGCCGATTCAGGTGCCCCCCTTTCCATGATCCTATCCTTGACAGCTCATTATTGATGCCTCAGGGGTCATTTCTCTTTGCATCACTTTTTTTTGGGGGAGGGGTATTTAAATTTGAACTATTTTATTGGCATTCACTGGGTATTTTCTTACATTTTACTCTTTGTTAGATACCTAGAGCTCCATGAGCTTGAGAATCATGCCATCTGCTACCTGTAGATTTGCATATGGTTGATACTGAGTATGTGTATGCATGTGATGTATGTGTTTCAAAGGGACATTCTCCTTGAAACAAACTGTAATTGGTCAGAAAAATTCCAACGTGAAAAGAAGTGCTGTTTGGAAGGTGGTAGATGAGAGGTGTTTTGGGGAACTTACGAAATAGCTTTAGTATATTTTCAGTGAATATGCTTACCCTTCTCTGTATTTTGCTGACTTATTCTAAGGTTTTGTTGTTTACTCAGTCAAAGTAAACTATACTCAAAGGAAGTACTATATACATTTACCACATTTTTCTAGCCCTAGCAATTTATGACATTTAATAGTCCAAGAGGTTGTGGCCACACATTGTTTAAAGCTGCTAACCTCAAGGTCATCATTTCAAAACCAGCAGCAGTTCTGAGGGTGAAGCATGGACAGTATCTTGTGTGTTGTTTATGTACCTTAAGATGAAATCTGTAGAGATTAGTTTTCAAAATAGATCCTTTACTCATTGATAGACATTGTAATTGATAGAGGTGGATATTCTGAAGACCAGTTGTTAATGCAAACATCAGTGTTAATGCTTAAATGGAGGATGATTACACCAGATGACAAGGATGCCCTACATCATTACATAGGTTCCATCCACTCAGACTCGTGGCCCAGAAACTTAAATGTTCTTGCTTTGCATCTGATTATTACTAAAAAATAATTGTATAGTGGACTTTTAGCTATTGGTGAAATGCTTAGTGTCAATTAATGAGCTGGTCAGTAAGTGAGGAGTAAGTGTATTTATAAGATGTGTCTGGAAGTAAGCAAGCTGGGTGATTAGGGCTTGAGTCCTTGGGAATTAGAGATGGTTATTGCGTTGCCAGTGAGTCTTGGTGACCTAGTGGTTCCCTGTTGGGATGTGACCCATCCACAAGGTCAGCAGTTTGAGATCGTCAGCTGCTCTGCCCCAAATCACCACCACAGAAAGTCACAGCCTGAGGAGGAGATAGGCCAGCACAAAAACCATGTCTTACAGGATGACTCTGAGTTGGCCTTGACTCATCGCAGTGAGTGAGGAAACTTTACAATCTGAGAAAAAGGGAATGAATTTCTGACTATAGTAACCGAACAATTGTGAGGACATGGGAAGAACATATCTACCTACGGTTTTCAGCATTGAGTGAAAGATTATAAAGACTATATATTATCATACCTTGAATTTATGCCTCTTTACCTTTTTGAGCTTTAGTTTCCCCATCTCTAAAGTGAGTTTGATCTTTTAATGGGATTATAAATTCATGTTTATAAAGTATGTATGTAAGTGATGGACCAAATCATCTCTTATCACCACAGTGCCTCTTCCCAGTGGGGCCTGCCAATAGTAACTTAATCTCTAAACTTGCCTTGACATTTTGAAGCATTTTCAGGTGAAGATAGGCCTACCTTCTCCCTTGAAGATTTACTGTCTTGGGAATTTTAGGGCACAGTTCTCCTCAGTTTGATACGGTTGCGATGAGTCAGAATCCACTTGGCTGTGGCAAAAGAAGTGTAAATCGCTTCCTTCTTCATTTTGCCTTGAGTAGGTTTTTGTTTTTCCAGCTGACAAAATTCTGTTGTGTTTACTCTCATTTTCATTCTTGTATTTCTAAGAAGATCTGTTAAGAGGTGTTTTAGGAAAAAGGCAAATAAGTGCTTCTTGAGTTCACTATATTACATACTTTCTTTTGGTTTGTTTTTTGGGCATCACTGCTCTCCGGTGGTGGGAGTAGGAGGCCCAGCCCCACTGCTGGAATTGATCCTCCGTCCCAGTGAGCCGCAGTCCCGCGCACAACCACTATGCCACCGGGGCTCAGCCCACATACTTTCTTTAAGTAAATTAGACTTTTACATATGAAATCTGTGTTTTTATCGTTAAAAGAGTTGAATTTTAATACAGGGATTGATCCTAATGCCTTCTCTTCATCATTGGGATGAGGTAGAACAGTGATTCTCAACCTTCCTAATGCTGTAACAATTCCTCATGTTGTGGTGACCCCCCCAACTATAAAAGTATTCCTGCTGCTACTACTTAACTAATTTTGTTACTGTTATGAATCAGGCAATCCCTGTGAAAGGGGCATTCCACCCCCAAAGGGGTCACTACCAACAGATTAAGAACTGATAAGGTAGACTGAGGGAAGATTAAGTTATAACTTGATGGAGGGTCACAGCTCTGGTCTTTCTGTCAGGCTGAGGGGGTTTTCAGGTTTTGACTGTATTGGCATTTGTAAAACATACCTCAAACAAAGCCCAAGACCTATTGCTATTGCATTGATTCAACTCTTTGTGACTCTGTAGGGCAGAGTGGAACACCAGAGTTCTTTATGAAAGCAGACTCTGCCACATATGTTCAGACTTCTGCCATTTTTTATTAGCAGCTAAGTGCTTTAACCACAGTGCTACCAGGTCTTCTAATGGAGAAAGACAAGGGGTGAAAAGATTATTCAGATTGCTAGAGTTGCAGTTCCTATCACCTGTCAGTTCACTTTTTTTTTTCAGTTCACTTTTTTTTTTTTTTTTTTGGCATCACTGCTCTCCGGTGGTGAGTAGGAGGCCCAGCCCCACTGCTGGAATGGAACCTCCATCCCAGTGGGCCGCAGTCCTGCGCACAACCACTACGCCCCCTGGGGCTCAGCCTCAGTTCACTTTTTAAAGTGAACTTTTCCAGTTACAGGCAATCTTAGGTGTTGGGTAGAGAGAACCCAGGTGAGTTGAGCTGCTAATCACCATGTCAGCAGTTCAAAACAACCTCTGCAAGAGGAAGATGAGACTTTCCATTCCTGTCAAGGTGATGTCATTCTGCCCTCTCGTGTAGGATTATTATGATTGGAATCAACTCAAAAGGCAGTGAGTGTGAGTGAGGCGTTAAAGAGGAGGTCAGTGTGTGGTTTGAGGTCAGCTTGGACTGCTAACTTGCATGACGGGGTGTTAAGTACCCAGCAGCCACTCTTAAGGAGAGTGAAGACTTAAAACACTGAAAACCCTGTACCTGGCTGCTATGACTTGGCATTGACTAAATGGCAGTTGGTTTATTTTGTTGTTGTTGTTGTTTGGTAGTTAATTAGCTAGCAAAGGTAAATATTAGCTAATACTAATACGAAGTATAATTGGTAAGTATATATGTAGTTACAAATATTGTTTCACCCTTTTAAATTTCATTTTCATTTTAATGGTCCTTAATAGTAGTAGGGGTTTTTAACATAAATAACCAGTGTTTACACACATACTGTTAGAGACGCCAAAAAGTTCTATGATCTTCTAATTGAATTTTAATTATCTTTTGATTTAAATTTTCCATATTTTCTACCATTTGATATGCCCTTAATGGTTTTTTTAAAAGTATGATAAAAGAATTCAGATACCAAATTTAATATGCTTCATAAAAGTCCTAAGATTGCAGGCCTTTCCATTTATTGTTAGTGAGGGTTAGTGACAACTGAGTTCTTTTTTAAAAAATATGATTAGACTGGTTTTCTTAGAAATTGCATAAATTGACAAACTAGTTTTTCTTTGAAATCTATAATAAAAGGGATAAGGATAATTGGTTTTCTATGGCTTCTATGACAGTCTGACTCACTCACTGGAAAATTAGAGAACTTCCAAAATTGAAGTTAGGAATGTCATCAAGGCAGTTGAGTTTTATATTTTAAACCATAATTTAGAACCACACTAGCTCTGTTTTAGAGCTCTTTGGAATATTGGATATGTTCTTTACCTGTTTCCTGATACACATTCACTAGCACATCTGGTTATTGAACACTGAAACATGACTAGTGTGACCGAATTTTAATGATTTTAAATATGAATTACAACTACTTGACACTGTAATTGTATAGCAGTTTGAGAAAGTGCTTTCGTTGAGTACAATTTGCACTTGCTTCTAGTTCTTGTGTGTGCCTATATTTCTAGATACCTGTGGCTGCTCTTGTGAATGTTTTGTTGTAGGTGAGCCCAGGTAGCATAATGGGTTATGTGTTGAGCTACTAGTCAGAAGATCAGAAGTTCAAAACCACTCTGTGCCTCACAAGAGAATGAGGTTTTCTATTTCTGTGAAGAGTTACAATCTCAGATGGAAACCCAGGGACAGCTCTATACTGTTCTACAGAGTCTCTCTGACCGAATGGCAGCTAGTTGAGTGAGTGAGTGTGTATGTATGTTTTTATGAAAATCACTTTCTTTGATTCTGTATTTTCAAAGCACTAAGGGGGAAAAATGTATTGAGTGAAGGACAGGTGCCACTTGTACTTAGAACACTGCCAAATAAAGGAAGACAGGACAAAACTTTTTGTTGCCCTCCTGGTTTGTGGGTGAGTAGTTGAGATAAGAAGTTTACTGGGCTTCCTATTCCTTTTGAGGGCTTAGTTTTTCCCTTATTAGTGTCCTGTAAGCGTAAATTGAACAAGTAAGATAAGGAGAGGAATGGTTCAAGAGAAACTACCCCTCTAGGCTTGTTCTTTTTATTGATGTGGTGGTCATGTGTATTGGTCATTAGTAAAAAGGAGATTTTGTTCTCTTGGAGAGCACTGACTAACTCACTTGTCCATAGAGTCGTAGCTGTGGTTTTAAGTGAAGCACAAGTATGATTGGCCAATCTTGAGTGTGTGCAAATGCCATAAAAATTCCTTTATTGCCGTAGTTGGTAGAGGTTTCAAAATAAGTGGTAGAGGTTTGATTTAATTGTTTATCTTTGATTAGAGAAACAGTATGTTCCTTGACTAAGGAAACATTGTAATAGCTATAAGTATATATTAAAATAATGCTGATTTTACTGGCCTGTGGATCTCAAACCCACAAGAGCAGCTCTACCCTGTGCTTACAGACTTTTCTGAGTTGGGATCTACTGTAAAGCTGTAAGTTTTGAAATGAAGTAATATTTCTTATGTGTCAGGCTGTTTTTAACCATCCAATATGCAATCAATTATTATGTCTCTACTTGGTTGATCATATCATATTATCAGTTTGATAGTCTGACCTTTCATGATCCATTTTTATTGGGAGCTCTTGCAGACTTCATAACCTTTCCTGGTTCAATCACATCAAGCAGTACTTAGAATTGCTATCACAATCAGTTTCTCTTGCACTCAGCTCCCCTTTATACCCTCCCCCAACGAACCCTATTTATTTTTGCCTTTCATAGAAAATTCTGCTGTTAACTCCCCTTGAGTGGGGTTATCCAGTCATCTATGCTATTCCTCCATCCCCCCGTCCCCCTTCCTGTGCCCTCAGGTCTGTAATTCTGATGTTTGGGATTGGAAGGGGAAGGGAGAGTGGACAGTTTGAGCACCGTGCTGCCATTGGCTGAGGACATCTTCAGAAACTGACTGCCCTCCAGCTGGGTATCCACAGCTAAGAGAAGACATCTCTTGCCTGCTCTGGATCTCCGATTAGCAGCCACATTCTCTCATCTCTTTGATTGATCTTCAGTTTCGCTCTGTCTGCCATCTTGCGTCCATCTCCACAAACACACTGAACTTTGCTTCCATACTTTGTTATTTTGATAGAAAACTGACCCTGCTTCTTAATAAACACCAGGTGGTGAGATTGTCTGAAGGCGCCCACGATCCATTCTTAAGCCTGTTCTTTCCTTTCTCAATTTTTTAGAAAATGTTTTTTTTTTTTTTTTTGGGCATAACTGCCCTCAGGTGGTGGGAGTAGGAGGCCCAGCCTTTGCTCCTGGGAGCCGGAATTGAACCTCCATCCCCGTGGGCCGCAGTCCCGTGCACAACCACTATGCCACCGGGGCTCAACCCCTTTCTCAGTTTTTAACTTGGCTTGCAATCCCCTTTAATATACATGGAATACTGGGTCTGAGCCCCCACAGTTACTGATTCTGGGTGTTAGAGTGATGCTGATGCAGCTGGTCCAAATCTGTTTTGAGCACTACTGTACAGGCTTTGTAAAACAGAAACTTTAAAATTCTAGCATTTCAGGGCTGAGCCCCGGTGGCGTAGTGGTTGTGTTCGGGACTGTGGCCCACTGGCTTGACGGTTCAAATCCAGCAGCAGCTCTCCAGGAGCAAGGATGGATCTCCTACTCCCACCAGAGGGCAGTGATGTCCCTCCCCCCCCAAAAAAAAAATTCTAGCATTTCTTTTGTATTTCTTAACTGGAATTCTTTTTTTTTTTTTTTAAGCTGCGTAAATCAAGAGTATCACTGCAAAACACAAGACACTTTTAGTAAACAAAAATAGCAATACATGAAGCTCTTATTTTTCAACATATTCTCAATCTAGGTATGTACACTTGTGAAGGTAATATTTCCGTCTCCTATTTCCTTGAAGAACTCCGACCTTTGACTTAACCCATGTTAAGACAGCAGTTAAAGCATTCAACATACTCCTTTTGAATATTTTTTGAATTTGGGAAGACAAGTCCGAAGGGGCCAGATCAGACAGCCAGGAACATTGTCATGCTGGGGAACTTTACTGGCATTTTCCCACGATGCATTATTCCTTTTCTTTTTTTTTTTTTTTGGGGGGGGGGCATCACTGCTCTCCAGTGGTGGGAGTAGGAGGCCCAGCCCCACTGCTGGAATTGAATCTCCGTCCCAGTGGGCCGCAGACCCGCGCACAAGCACTATGCCACCGGGGCTCAGCCCTATTCCTTTTCTTTTTTTTTTTTTCCTTTTCTTAAAAATTATTTTTTTAAAAGAAAAATCCAAAATGTGCTGAGCCCTGGTGGCGTAAGTGGTTGAGTGCGGAACTGCAGCCCGCAGGCTTGGCGGTTCAAATCCAGCAGCGGCTGGGTAGTGCCCACGACCACCAGAGGCAGTGATGATGCCCACAAAAAAAAAAAATCCAAAATGGGTTTATTAGAATGGCTTGCCACACATCTTGATTCAGGGTCTTTTTAATGCTGTTTTCCTCTGAAGGAGCAGCCTTCTTTTCCTTGCTTTTTCTCCTGTAGGCTGACAGAGGACAGTAGAGCAGCCAACACACAAAACTACTGTTTGTACATGGCTGAAGACCATGGTGATTTTATAGCAGCCTGGGCACTTGACATCCATGAAGTAGGAGTTGGTGCTCTGCACCAGGCGATTCTTCTTGGGTTTCTCCTTCTCTTTGGGAGAGGGAAGGAAGGACCTTATCTTCTATGATAATCCTGTGGCTGTTGAGGAAATCTATCCTAATCGACTCCTTGAAATTAAAACCAAAACTAAAAAGTTACCATTGCCCTTGTCAGCTGACCTGTCTTCAATTTAACTGATTCAGCAGAACCCCTTGGAAATCACTGTTTTGAATGGACTTTGCTCCCTGGATCATGTTGGTAAATGCAAGATTTATCTCTGGTTACAATTCTAGCCATAAAATTATCTTCCTTAGCTTTGACGTTGCTTGATGGAAAGATTAGCTTTTTGAACTTATTTTGTTCTTTTTTTAAAAAGGAAATTTTTATTGGGAATTTGGTAGTGGTGGCAGCAGGAAGATCACAGAGTGCCTTTGTGACCCATCAACCCAAAAGCTTGCTGTAAGAGGAAGGTGTTTGCTTTAAATTGAAAAGGCCAAAAAAACAAACAAAGGCTTCCCACCTCTCTCTGGGGTTGGCCCTTGCATAGGACTTGGTCTCTCGCAACCTGTGCAGGTCTTTTTTCTTTTTCCTACTTTCTCTCTCTCTCTCTCTTTTTTTTTTTGGCATCACTGCTCTCCGGTGGTGGGAGTAGGAGGCCCAGCCCCACTGCTGGAATTGAACCTCCGCCCCACTGCTGGAATTGAACCTCCGTCCCAGTAGGCCCCAGTCCCGCACACAACCACTACGCCACCGGGGCTCAGCCCTTTTTCTCTTTCTCTTTTTTATAAATTTGCTCTTTAATTCACACACACACACACACACACACACACACACACACACACACACACACTTGAAAAGGCCAAGCCATGTGAGATCCCAATTTAAGTAATTGTTGCATCAGCCACTGGGATTATTTACTCATCCAGGTTAACTCTTAACCCTCTTGTTCATCTTTGAGGTCTACTTGATCTTCCTTGAAATGCTTGTTTTGAAAACAGTTGCTGCATATGGAGGATGGTGGACAGCATTCGAGAAAAGTTTTTGTCAAACCTTGAATGGTTTGGGAGGACTTCCATTTAACTTTTGTTAATAATTTGGTATTAGCCCTGACCTCACCCCACGCCCCTACCCCCCCCCCCCCAAATGTGCATTTTGTTTTTCAAGGCACACTAATGAGAGACAGGCACGTTTAGACATTTTGTTTAGAATAAACGCACATCTATGAACTGGTAAGCAAACTTTTTAACGTTCCTTGGAATATAGTTTTTGCAAAGGCAGAGTAGTAAATGCCTGACTGTTGATTGCTTTTAAGAGTAACAAACTCAGAATATTAAAATTTATGCCTTTCAGTTCATTGCAAGCATAATTCCTTTTTTGGGGAGGGCATCACTGCTCTCCGGTGGTGGGAGTAGGAGGCCCAGTCCCACTGCTGGAACTGAACCTCCGTCCCAGTGGGCCACACTCCTGCGCACAACCACAACGCCACCGGGGCTCAGCTCCCTGGAAGCATGATTCCTTTTGATGTTTGAGTTTCTCCTTTCAGGAGACTGAAGTGCCATCAACCTTTTTTTTATGTTTTCATTAGTACGACTTTTGGTGATTTTTTTTTTTTTTCTAGGACACTACCTAGACTGGAATTGCTGGGTCATATGATAGTTCTATTTTTAGTGTTTGGAGAACTCATACACTGCTTTCTTCAAGGGTTATCCCATCTAGTATTCCCATCATCAGTTTCCAAGCATACTCTCTGTTTGCTAGGTTCTTTTTTTTTTTTTCAGCTGTTCTAATGGGAGTGAGATAGCATCTTATGGTTTTGATTTGCTGCTCCATGGTTAATGACCTTGAGCATGTGTTCTTTTATTTGATGGTCTTTGACAAAATGCCTGTTCATATCATTTACCCAATTTATGATTGGGTAATTTCTCTTATCAAATTTTATTGCAGATTATGGTTGCTAGGCTTTTATTGGACAGATGAGTCTGGTTTGGGAAAATATCCTAGTCTCTAGCTTGACTTCATTTTTGGTTAATTTGGGCTTGATTAACCAAAGTTTTTAATTTTTGTGAGGTTGCATTTATTTTATCTTTTGTGGTTTGCCCTTTTGTTATTTTATAAAGCCAATCCATTGTTTAAAAACTAGACTGAGGGCTGAGCCCCGGTGGCGTAGTGGTTGTGTGCGGGATTGCGGCCCACTGGGATGGAGGTTCAATTCCCGCTCACAGGAACAAAGCCTGGGTCTCCTACTCCCACCACCAGGGCAGTGATGCCTAAAAGAAAAAAAAACAAAAACAAAACTAGACTGAATCCAGTATTTCCTGTATTTTTAAAAGGATTTTATGCTTGTGGATTTCCATTTTAGTCCACAATCTATGTTTTTTTTTTTTTTGGTAGCTTGTTTTTTTTGTGCATACTGTAAATAATGGATCCTATTTTTTTCAAATGGAAATTCAATTTTTCAGCACCACTTATTAAAGGGGCTCCTCTTTTCCATAGAATGGACTTAGCACGCCTCATTTTTTTTTTTCTAAAACCACTTTGGCATATGAGATGGTTTTGGAAAGCTTGTAGGAAAGGAATTAAAAGACAATGTGTACCTTAGTCTTCTCATGTTTTGAGAGTGCTCAATGAATGGTGGCCTAGAAGTACCATATAGTTAGAATTTTTCCTTTCCTTGCTTTTTTTTTTCTTCTCTTGCTTTTTTATGACATGTATTACTCTAGTAGCTGTGGTTCTGTCTTTGTGAATGAGTGTTATTGAAAGTTTTTCTTACCACTAACCGCCATTGTTGGTATAGGTAGTGTGTAGTCACTTAAGAGTTAAACCTGTACAAGTCAATAATTGATGTATTGCTGTCTAAAGTTGCCCTACACTTGTGTAATTTCCTTTTCTCAACTGTGTTTTTATATTCTATGCCATTGACTAGAATAATGAGACTGTCAGGAGACTTCAGAGGAACCCTCATGTCATAGTGATTGTAGGGCTGCTAGCTGCAACATCAGCAGTTCAGAATTCTCTTTATTAAAAAATTATTCCTGATAATGCTGATTGTAGTTAAGTATATCCTTCCTTCCTGCAAATAATACTGCTGAATATTTTTATAATTTGCCTGTTGTGTCTTTCTCACACAATTGCTTGAGTTTTGTTTAGGACTTAGGAAAATAATGTAGGTTTAAAAAATGTTGAAAATGTCTTTAAATTTATTATATTTACATTTATTGTGTTGTTTATATGTTAACATTTGTAGAGTACATAGAAGTACACCTGGCTGCTAAATCAGTGTTTGTCAAATATTCATGATTTTTTTTGGGGGGGGGGGGCATCACTGCTCTCTGGTGGTGGGAGTAGAAGGCCCAGTCCCACTGCTGGAATTGAACCTCTGTCCCAGTGGGCTGCAGTCCCGCGCACAACCACTATGCCACCGGGGCTCAGCCTGGAATATTCATGATTTTTACAGTTTTGTTCCTTTTTTTAATCTACTAACCTTTCAGCCTCCGCTTTTCTGATTTGCAAAAACACGATTAAAAAGAAACATTTACATTTTGTTTTCTATTAGTGTTTGTCGTTAGCATTAAGGAAACTCTTCTTCCTGTCTCCAAAATAAGAAACTTAGAATGAAGTAACTGCATTTGATGTTTAAATTCCTAGAACTCTGTTGAGTTTTGTTTAAAAATCTGCTTAAGCTGTACATAATCATCTATCACTTAAACAGTGGCTATTTGGGTCCGTTATTTAAACCTACCAGCAGTTCTAGAGCAAGCTGAGGCTGTCTGTTTCCTTTAAGATTTATACCTGTAGCAACTGTACATAGGGTTACTTTGAATTAAAGTCTACTATGACAGTGGCTTTTGAGCTTATTTGTTTTGTTTTGTTTTTGTGGGCATCACTGCCTCTGGTGGTCATGGGCTACCCAGTCGCCGCTGGATTTGAACCGCCAAGCCCGCGGGCTGCAGTTCCGCACTCAACCACTTACGCCACCGGGGCTCAGCCCCAGATTATCTTTTTTTTTTTTTGGAGTGGGGGGGCATCACTGCTCTCCGGTGGTGGGAGTAGGAGGCCCAGCCCCACTGCTGGAACTGAACCTTCATACGAGTGGGCCGCAGTCCCGCGCACAACCACTACGCCACCGGGGCTCAGCCCCGAGCTTATCTTTTAAAAAAATAATTTTATTGGCTCTTTTGAGTTTATCTTTTTAACAGTGTTTTTGCAAACTGTTATGTCTAGCTAATACATTTGTTCTGTTTCTTTGAGTCAACTCCAGCTCATGACTACCCTATGTACAGTAGGTTGAAAGATGACCCTGTACGGGTTGCTATTTTGTTTGAATCCATTGTTGCCATCACAGTGTCACTTCATTTCATGGAGTGTTTTCTCATTTTTTTATTGTTGCATTTTTTACCATGGTGCAGGACAAACTTTTCTCTCCCCTCCAGTTGTATAAGGCGTTCACTATGAGTTGGAATGGATTTGACAGCATCTAACAATTGCAGCAACTATTTTTTTCAGGGCTGGGTCCTTCCTTATAAACATATCTAATGTATGTGATATGTCTGCACCTTCCCCTCTAAGAAGCATTCTAGCTCTATACTTCTTCCAAGAGAGATTGTATTTGTTCTGACTGTTCATAATGCTTTCGATAGGTTTTACCAACACCATAAGTCAAATGCATCAATTCTTATGCACTATGGTGGTGGGTGATTTCTTGGCTAATTTCATGAGTGTTGATTGTAGTTCCAAATAAAATACTTGACAACTTAAGTCTTTTTTTTTCATGATGTTGTCTTTTGGTTCACTTGTGAGGCTATTTCTTTTCTTTTTTTTTTTTTTTAATTAAAAATTCTTATGTTCCTCATTCATGCCCAGATTTTACATGTATATTAGGTGATTGAAAATTAAAGGTAAGCTTTAATTTTCAGAGTGACATTAGTAGCACCTTACATGAATCAGTTCTTGTGTAGGAGATAACCGGTACATTATCTGTGATGGCAGCATGTGTACAAAAGTGTTTAACACAATGGATATACATACATACACACATACATATATATAGATTGTGACCAGAGTTGTACGATTCCCCCAATACATTGCTTTTTTTTGAATGCAAATCCCAATACAATGATTTTTAAAAAAGAAAATCATTAGCCACTGAAGTTTATATATATATTTATATATACATAAAATTTGATTTCTTTACTAATTTCATGAGTGTTGATTGTAGTTCCAAATAAAATACTTGACAACTTAAATCTTTTTTTTCATGATGTTGTCTATTGGTTCACTTGTGAGGATATTTCTTTTCTTTTTTTTAAAAATTATTTTATTGGGGGGTTCATACAACTTTTTTTCCCTCTCCCCCATGCAACTCTTAGCACAATCCATACAAACATCCCTTGTATGCAAAGCTCATTTGTACATTTGTTACCATCATTCTCAAAACACTGTCTTTTAGTTAAGTTCTTGGTATTAGCTCTTCCTTTTTTCACTCCCTCCCCCCTCCCTTCTGAGCCCTTGATAATTTGTAAATTTTTATTAACTTGTCATATAGAACAATGCCCGATGTCTCTGTTCGCCCACTTCCCTGTTGTCCGTAATCCAGGGAGGAGGTTATATGTAGATTCTTAAAATCAATTGGTTTCCCATTTCTACTTCACCTACCCTTCTCCCTTCCAGTACATCACTCTCCCCACTGGTCCTAAAGGGATTGATTATCTGTCCTGGATTCTCCATGTTTCCATTTCCTATCTGTACCAGTGTGTATCATCTGATCTAACCAAATAGGAACAATTCAAGGACTAGAGAAAAGTTGCATATTTCTTCGTTGCTACACTGGCTGACTTGTCTTCTCCCTGTGACCCTTCTGTAAGGGTATGTCGCTTTCCCCTGCAGATGGACTTTGGGTCCCCAATCTGTACTCTCTCCCATTTATGATAAAATTTTTAGTTCTTTGATGTCTGATACCTGATCCTTGGATGCTCATGGTCACGCAGGCTGGTGTGCTTCTTCTTCTATTTGGACTTTGTTGCTTCTGACCAAATGGCCACTTGTTTACCTTCAAGTCTCAAAGACCCCAGATGCTGTATCTTTTGATAGCGAATCACCATCAGCATTCTTCATCACATTAGCTTATGCACACATTTGTCTTCAGTGATCATATCAGGAAGATGGGCACGCAATGATATGATTTTTGTTCTTTGATGCTTGCTGATTCCATCGACACCTCGTGGTCACACAGACTGATGTGCTTCTTCCATGTGGGCTTTGTTGCTTCTGAGCTATAAGGCCGCTTGTTTACTTTCAAACCTTTAAGACTCTAGATACTATATCTTTGATAGCTGGACACCATCAGCTTTTTCCATCACATTTGCTTATGCACACAGTTATCCTCAGTGATTGTGTTGGAAGATGAGCATCAAGGAATGCCAATTTCATAGAACAAAGTGTTCTTGCATTGAGGAAGTACTTAAGTAGAGGCCCAATGTCCATTTGCTGCCTTAATACTAACCTTACAAGTATATGCACGTAGATTTATTTCCCCATCATCATATGTACATGCCAGTACATCCCACGTACATGCCAGTATTGAGACCTCTGTAAATGCCTTTTGCCTCCTATTTCTTTCCTCTTACTTCCTTTTACATTCCTCTTGTTTCACTATCATGCTCAGTCTTCATTTGGGTGTCAGTCATTTCTCTGTTACCCTACTTTTGATCAATCCCTACCAGGCTTCTCACACCCTCCTTGCGATTGGTTTTGGATCACTTGTTCCCTTGTCCCAGGGTTGGTCACGACCACCAAGTTTTCCCCACCTCCCCCCCTCTGTCACCCTGGAATCATCAGTCCTGTTGTTTTTTTGTTTGTTTGTTTTTTGTTTTGTTTTTGTTTTTCGGGGCAACACTAGTCCTGTTGTTTTATCCTGTTCATCCAGCCTATCTTATCTATATCTAGATAGGTCTGTAGAGGTAATATGCACACAAAAAAGACATAACAAGAGGAAGAGACAAAACAAAATGACAACAAAACCAATGACTAGAAAAAATACACAAGTAAAAAAATAATAGTGATGATTAAAAAAGAAAAACCTATAAATAGTTCAAAGTCTATTTGTAGATATCTAGGAGTGTCCTCCAGTTGAGTCAGATGGGGTGCCACATCCTGTCCCCAAAGCATATCCTTGGCACTCCCTCAGGACCTCCATGCTCTGCTGCCCCCTCCTCTGCTGTTCATGGGGGTCAGATCGAGTGCACTCCCAACATTGTGTCTCCAGTTTTGTCCCCCATAGGGCCTTGGGTCAGGGAGGGATGTTGTGTGTCATAGTGGCGCTGACCACATGGCCCTCTCTGTCCACAGTCTGTTCTGAATGGGGATATCGCCCTCAAGACTTGGTCGGCCAGGATGTGCTCCACTCTCTCTTCCATCTCCTTCATTTGCTCCTATGTGCTCTGGTCAGACATGCCCTCTCCCTCGAGCTTCAGTCCTGTTCTCTAAAGTAAATTCTTCAGGGGGAGGGGCTGCTGTCCGCATAGTTGGGATTAGAGTTGGTCCCTTAGACCCCTCCACTGTGGCTCCCTGCTGTATGCTGTCATGCTGCGTTCACATAGGGGAGCACCGGGTTTAAGTTTGGTCCTTCTTTCCCTGTGGAGATAATAAACAATACCCTCCCCTTGTTCCCCCACTATACATTGCTATCTTCCCAACACCCCCACCTTTTTACTTGGCTACCATATGTAGCCATTTTGTCTGGCCCCTGCCTGGACCTAACTAAGAATTTTTGTATACAGTAGCTTTTTCCCTAGGCCCCTTTTATTTATTTTTTAAATCTTACCTTAGCAGACTCATGTATTGAGTATGATCTTGATGCACAACCCATCTAGTCTTGAGTGTTAAGTATGTCAAGCCTGTTCTTGAGATGGTCTCTAAATTCAGGTGAAATATATTCAAAACTGGATATTGGATTGTGAACTTGCTAATTGTTTCATCATCAACTTAAACTTTTCTTATGAGCATGTTAGTCTGTTCCATAGTTAGCCCCTGACTTAGTTTTGGTTGATGATATTCAGGTTCTCCATCATAACTTCTTACAGACTTGTTTATTCCATCTGGGAAAGTTTGCATTTATAGCTGTTGTTTTTGTTGTTAAAAAAGACATTTGCCATGAAGAAATAATTTTTGTCGCAAAATTGTTCGTGATCTCTAACTTTGTTTCTATTTTACTTATTACAACTACAAGTAGTGTTAATGCATCTTTATTACATATTTGACAAATTTCAGATTTAAGTTGATAGAATTCTGGGATTTCTTCATCATTGGCTTTAGTCCATGCTGTGTACCCTATAGGACAGAGCAGAACTGCTTTTATGGGTTTCAAGACTATAGCTTTTTATTTATTATTATTGTAAGTCTTTTTTTTTTTTTTTTTTTGGCATCACTGCTCTCTGGTGGTGGGAATAGGAGGCCCAGCCCCACTGCTGGAATCGAACCTCCGTCCCAGTGGGCCGCAGTCTCGCGCACAACCACTACGCCACCGGGGCTCAGCCTTATTGTAAGTCTTTAGGGAGTAGAAAGCTTCGGTTTTCTCCTGTGGAAGGATGAATTGCTGACTGTTTAGCAGCTTTGTGTGTAACTAACCCCCTGTGGGGTACCAGCCTCCATGATCAGGGGGGTCCAAGGAGTGTTTGTGTAATTTAGGGATAAAATTAAAGAGACATTAGACAAGATAAAGCATGCAAATGCTCACCTCTGGGATGGCCATGATTCTGACCAGAGAGAGTTGATATGTTTCCAATTAAGGCTTATATACACTCAGGGAATGTGCAAGCCCCCCAAATTACATCGTAACGGTTATACAGTATGCATGCATGCAACAGGAGGGGGATGAACTAGGGTTATACACAAAATAGGGGGATACACTGGGAGCATACATGTGACAAGGTAGGTGGACTTTAGAGGCAAGATGGCAGCCTAACCTTGGTCCTCCATGAGTTGACTTGACTTTAGTCTTTGGGCTCTCCTTCAGGGGAACAATCCAATTAACTTTATCAGAAGGGAGTGGACCCTACTTATGGTGGGACAGACACTGTGGGTCTGATTGCTCTAGATGGCTGATATAACTCAGGGAGATAACTTTTAAGCATGTGATTTCCAAGTGTATAGTCATTGACCATGTGTTACCCAACACCACCTTAGGTTTGGCATTTAATATGGGTGGACAACCTGGGGAGTAATCTGTTTCCCATAACCCACCACACTACCAGTGCACCTGCTCGGGTCACTGAGGTTTAGGATATTAACCTCTGTCCCGTTTCATTTTTGACAACCTTCAATTTCATGCTTATATGTTCCATGTTCCGATTGTTAATGAATGGTTGCTGCCCATTCTCATTTTTGCGCCATCAGCTTGTTTCACCGATGTCTTAACGACTATTGTGGAAGCAGCTCTTTCCAGTTCATAATTCTGTAGCTTCTAATCCGAGGGGCTTATATTCTGGCACTGTATCTCTCTCCCCTTTTATTTATTCAAATACTTTTACTGGGGGCTGTTACATTTCTATCAAGTGTACACATACATGTTTTTGAGGTATGATGAAAAATTATTTCTTAATATACATTATTCCCCAAATTTGTAAAACAGGACGGCATGGGGTCTCCAAAATACTTGTGGGAAAATTCTATTATCTTTCACTGATGGTCCATGATCTTTTAATTCCATTTTTACAAGAATTTTTGAAGGCCCCCTGTACAGTGAAACTGGACCTTGATATACAGAGTGAAATAAATTCTTTTTTTTTTAATTAAAAATCATTTTACTAGGGGCTCATACATCGTTTTTCACGATACGTAAATAAACATACTGTGCTAAGCACCTTCACATGTCCCCTGCTTTTATCATTCTCCACACATCCGCCTTTCCCCTTGAGCCCTTGATATTGGCTTTTCTATCCTTTCCCCTCTTCTCCTGCTCTCCCCTTCCCACCAACCCTCAATACTCTATAAATTATTATTGTTCTGTCACGTCTTACACTGTCCGACCTCTCCCCCAACATGAAATTAATTCTTTTTTGGTGTTTCTTAAGCTCAACATTATTTTGCTTTAACAATAGAGTTATGATCTTATGTCCTCCTCTCTCTGTGTATGCTTTTGTTATCAGAATATTCTTTTGAAAATCCTGAATCGATGTCTTCTGGGAAAACTGCTGAAGACAACTTCAGTTTTGGTCAAGTGGATTGAGAGGATAACTTGCTTTACTGGATAACTGTGTTTTGTTCTGTTGCATGGAGTTAGAGAAGTTATATATGATTCCTTCTTTATTGGTTTAATAAGATGATTTAGCTAGTGAAGTTTAAAGAAGTACATTGTTTAGGGTATCTCATACCTTTTTACTGAAAGCAACAGCAGTTCCCGTGTGGTATATGGGATTAGAGCCATCTTAAGCTTTACATTGCATTAGCGCTATGAAGAAAGAACCAACTTTTTATATCAAAGGGGAAGCAGGATTTCTACTAGTTTTTTATTGAAGGCATTTTCTATGACAACTTGTAATTAGTATTGACAACAGACAAATACTATTTGACAGTACTTTTATTTGATAGGTGGTTGGAAAAATTTACTTGAGCCAGAAGGTGAAAAGCCTTATAGTCAAATTTCCATTTTCTCCCAGGAAAATAGAGGTTGAGCTTGCTGGGGTGTGTTTGGAAGGGCTTTTGCTATTTGGATAGTAGGAGAGCTACAGAAGTCTGCATGTTTCTGGAGGACAGGTATGCTGTCTTCATGCTTACAGCCTTGCATAATTCCTAGCCAACGGGACACATTGAGTGGATGGAGTTAACTGAAGATCTAGTAGTGTTTGGGAAAGTTTAAGATCCTTAAAGTGAACCTGTCTTAATGATCAAGTAAGCAGACTTAATGATCAAGTCTGCCTCAAAGTCTCCTGTTAGTTTTATTTCGTTTAGGCTATTACTGGACTCTTTAAGAGCTTTTATTTCTCTATATTAAGAAGGCATTTAGTTCATGAGTCCTAGAATCTGTTTGGAGACAAAGCCCCAGCTTGACAAAACTACTGATTAGCTAACAAATTATCTTTTGTAGGACCCTTAGAAGTACTTAGAAGTGGTGATTAGTAGTAGTGACCACCTTCTCCTGGTTCCTGCTCTGCTCCCGCCTCCCATTATATAATGAAACCAGACAGTCTTGTCATTGACCAAAGGTTTTTTTAATTGCAGGATTTGTTCCAACAATCTGTTAAAACATGGTGGATTACTATGAAGTGCTAGGTGTGCAGAGGCATGCCTCACCCGAGGATATTAAAAAAGCGTAAGTAATTTTATTTTTGAAGTCATAATTTTCATTGTAATTGGATAGCATAATTTTGTATATTGCCTAGTAAATGGACTTTGAATGTTTTGTGGCAACCTTTTAGTTGTGCCTACTCTACTTTAACAGCATTTACAAAATAACATTCATATTTTTGTAGGGGGGGGGGCATCACTGCTCTCCGGCGATGAGTAGGAGACCCAGCCCCACTGCTGGAATTGAACCTCTGTCCCAATGGGCCGCCGTCCTGTGCACAACCACTACGCCACCGGGGCTCAGCCCAACATTCATATTTTCAAACTTAGGCATAACCCTTTGCCGGTTGTGGTAAAGTTTACGTGATTGGTTATGATAATTTGTATTTGGGACAACGAATACAGTTTCTACTTATTGAGGATTAAAAAAGCTACTATTCCTCCTACTCCCACCACCTGAGGGCAGTGATGCCTAAAATAAAAAAAAAAGCAACTACTATTCATTTGGAATAATGTAAAAGAACTGTTAAACATTGGATTTTGAAATGTATTTGGTTACTCTTACTAACACATTGCGGAATCCTGAGCTTATTTGTGTTTATGGTTTGATGCAAAAAACAAACAACCTCAAAGCCGAAACACTAGGGTAAGTTGGTAAAAAAATATCTAGTCTTTAATGTGTTAAGTACCACTTCTTATAGGATAGACCCCAAATAATGACATAATAACTTCCTGGGTATAATTACTTAAGAAAGAAAAGAAAAATAAGTTTTGGATCATTTCTTATACTATAGGAATCAATTCTGATTCACATTAAAGTTTCATAACTGTTTTATTGTTAATTTTAATCTTTCTGACCAGGGCCTGCTTGATTTGGTGGACTAGTCTCAGGCAACAATAATATGTAGTCTGGCTAGCTTTCAAGATTACTTAGATTATTTAGATGTATTAGTGATTAGAGAGTACAGGCAGTCTCCAGTTTAGGTATGTCCAGCTTATGTACATCCTATAGTTAGTCAAATGTTGTACAGCCTAGAGGATGTAAGGAAAAAATTGAGGTATGACAAATGGGCACTACTTATATAGCAAAGGCTTATTTTTATTATTGTGTACTCCCCTCTTCCCAGCAGTTTTTTTGGGTATATAATCCACATATCATACCATTAAGTTGTTTACTCACACCAAGAATTGCACAATGATCATCATACTCAGTTTTATAACATTTTCTTCAATTTTTTTTTGGGGGGGGGCATCACTGCTCTCCTGTGGTGGGGGTAGGAGGCCCAGCCCCACTCCTGGAATTGAACCTCCGTCCCAGTGGGCTGCAGTCATGTGCACAACCACTACGCCACCAGGGCTCAGCCCCATTTTCTACAATTTTATACGAATCATTATAACTTCTCATTGCCCCCCAATGTTATGTTACAGAATCTGGAAGTGTTTGTTTAGTGTTTCTTTTCTTTTTTTTTGGGGGGGGGGGCATCACTGCTCTCTGGTGGGGAGTACGATGCCCAGCCTTTGCTCCTGTGGAGCCGCTGCTTGAATTGAACCTCCCTCCCAGTGGGCCGCAGTCCTGCGCACAACCACTACACCACCGGGGCTCAGCCCTGTTTAGTATTTCTTATTCATAGATAGATACTCTATATACTGTATATGAAGACAAACATTTGACTGACATTAAATATGACCCTGCCTAACAAGTTCAGCTTCAAGAAAAATGTAAGAATGGAACTCATCCATAATTTGGACCATCTGTATTTAGCAAAATGACCATTACGTATGGTTTTAGTGTAGTTAGCAAAACTAATAGATTAGGTCGAAAGAGATGGAAATGAACTTTTAGTGTATTTTGGAAGAACCAAGCTTTAAAAAATAATAATAGTGAAGTTTATATTAGACTTATGGTGGACCTTTACAAGGAATAATTTTTTTGGAAACCAAACTATTTACCATATTTTGAAATACTAAACTGGAACAATTTCTTTTTGTAAGTTTAGCCCATGAACCATTAAGGAATAGCCCATAGCAGGTAGGCACAATGAATGGAATCCTGTTTATATAAGTAGGGAAATTTGTGTTGTTCCTCCAATTTTCTGTGGTGTATACTTAAAACTATTTGCTATTGAGTCAATTCTCCCTGTGGCCACCTCATATGGATCACTAAAACTGGTCTGGACAGTTCTCCAACCTTAGAGCAGTAGCCTCTTTAAACATGTTGGCAATCCCCACTCCATTCCAGCATTAGGTGCCCGCACTGCTCTAATAATAGTAGCCCATAAAAACAGGCAGTGATGCCAAAAACAAACAAACAAACCAAAAAACCCGGTAGATTTGTATGACAAAGAGGCAGTGACAAGCTGTTAGTCTTTTTGAATGAATTAACAAGTGCACATGTACTACTTTGTTGGTGCCCTCACTTGTGCTAGTGGGTCATCGGAAAGTAGGTAGGTTAGTTTTCATTACCCATGAGAGCCAGTAGTTGATTGTCCATAGTTTTCAGAATGACTAAAGTCATTAAAGGGATATTGGATGATAATTCAGTCATAAAGATAAAAATGGTCTGGAGATGCAAACAAATAAAAATGAAACCCCCAATAATTCCTTAATTGCTGTTATCATTTTAGGAAGAAATTTAGTAGAGTATAAAGAAAAGGAAATTTTAGAATTAGGCTTAATTAAAATTATTCCTTAATTGGTAGTTAATGTTAGAAAAAAATGACATTGTTTGCCGTTAATACCTTTAAAAAGCAGTTATTAGACTTAGACCAGATTTGATCTTGTTTTTAAAAATTAGGAAGCAGAACATGAGGTTTTGTGTAATACTAATTAGAATGATTGATCAGCAGGTTTTCTCAGTACAATGACAAACAAAAACTTTGTTTCAGGTCTAAGGATGTAGAAAGAAATGTCTATTTCTTCAGAGACACTAATACTCTTTTTTTTGTCACTAATACTCTTACATGAATTTGGATTACAGATCATATGCTTTCTTTCCATTTGAGTAGTACTGTTTTTACTTTGCTAAAGTACTGACTGTAGGTTTATCACGTAACTTGTTAAAAGTCATTAGATATTTTTATGATTATTATGTACATTATATTTCTTGATTAAAAGAAATTTAGCAGCCTACCACAGAGGGCATATACAATTGAAACTTATTTTAGTATCTCTTGTTTGTTTTTTTTTTTACTTAAAAAAATTTTTTTTTGGTTTTTGGGGCATCACTGCTCTCCGGTGGTGGGAGTAGGAAGCCCAGCCCCACTGCTGAAATTGAACCTCCGTCCCAGTGGGCCGCAGTCCCGCGCACAACTACTACGCCACCGGGGCTCAGCCCTAAAAAATTTTTTTAAGGACATCACTTCCCTGGTGGTGGGAGTAGGAGGCCCATCCTTTGCCCCTGTGGAGATGGAATTGAACCTCCATCCCAGTGGGCCGCAGTCCCGCGCACAACCACTACGCCACCTGGGCTCAGCATCTCTTGTATTTTTTAGTCTTTACATGAACACATTAGAGCAGTGGTTCTTAACCTGTGGGTGGCAGCCCCTTTGGGGGTCGAATGATCCTTTCACAGGCATTGCTTAAGACCATTGGAAAACACATATTTCCGATGGTCTTAGGAACTGAGACACCACTCCTCTATCTGTCTCCAAGCGGTTTTACCCACATGCAGATACACCCACATCTGAGTACCTGGCGTGATGACTGTTACCCATAAGACTGTTACCCATGTTATATACCATGCTTCAAGACAGAATTTCATTTATTTGTAATTAGAAATAAATATTTCACAATATAGAATTATATCATTTTTGTGATTTATCACTATGCTTTAATTATGTTCAGTTTGTAACAATGAAAATATATCAGACATTTACATGATGATTCATAATAGCAAAATTAACAATTATGAAGTAGCAACAAAAATAATAATATGATTGGGGCTCACCACAACACAAGGTATTAAAGGCTTGCTGCATTCGGAATGTTGAGAACCACTGCCCTCGAGGATAGTGTCTTCCCTCATTAGTGTTCCTTAGAACACAGGATAGTGCATGGACCCTAGTTTTTAGTCTTTATATTTACAAAGCAAGTCATTGTTCTGTCATGTTGGGGCCTAAGAACAAAAGGTGATCTTCATCATGATTTTTCCAGTTCAGCGTTATCACCCTTAAGATGCTGACATGAGAATTACTGGAACCAGATTTTTTTGAGAGTGCTGTGACGGAGGATTCACATTTGACGCAATAGTATTTTAAATAAGAGGCTGGATTAGTAAATACATTCCTGAGAATCAGGAGATAGTCATAGTTGTATTCTTAGTGCTCAGACCTTTTTGCCCAGATACTTTCTTAACCTAATCATTACCGAATTCATCTTAGGAGCATTTCTTAACATTCTTTTCTATCTGTAGGGTTTTTTACCTGGTTATAGTTGCTTGCAACCTGGGAAAGAAGATCTTATAATTAAATTAAGCAGTCCCATTCTGTTAGGTTCAAAAGCCCGACTGGTTTCAGAGTTTGAATGTCACCAGGAACACCACTCTCCTGTTTTCTAGATATCGTAAGTTGGCACTGAAATGGCATCCTGATAAAAATCCTGAGAATAAGGAGGAAGCAGAGAGGAAGTTCAAGCAAGTAGCTGAGGCTTATGAGGTGTTATCAGATGGTAAGTAACAGTGAACTTGCTAAGGGTTTTGAATGGATTGATGAAATAGGGGCACAGTGTTAGAATACATTTCAGGACTAGCAGAGTATGTACAAAAATGACCAATGTTTTTCCTTCAAGAAGTGGAATCTCTTTTTTCCTGCAGCTATTTGATAGTTTTACTAATGTGGAGTAACTCAGTTTTTAACAGTTTCTCTTGTGATAGACATCTTAGAAGAGTATCTGACATGCTGAAGTGTAAGGAATAAAGAAGAGGAAGTCATGAATCTCCTCACCACCACCCCTCCCCTTGATAATTCAGGGCAGCATCAGCAATTTCATGAAGCATTCAATTATCCTTTAATTCTATTTTTGTGTTATCCCTACCCCATATTATATAGTAGCTTCAGAAAATGGGCCATCACCAATTTGTAACAAGCCTCACTTATTGTCAACCTCTCCAAAATTTAAAAATTGATACATTGCCACAAGGCATGAGTGGACTATTACAGGCTTATTGTTTGGAACATCTCTATTAAGACCACTCATGGGACTAAAGACAAAAGTAGTGAAGAGAGCCCACAGAGTAAAAGGCAGTAGGAAGTGAGAAAAGCTCGACAGCAGCAGCAAAACTCCAAATGCCTCCCTCTTCCAGTGATGACATGGCACAAAGATTTCAGGGAACCTTGCTCATACCTCTCTTTTATTACCTTTACTAAATCTCTCCTTTTCTCTGAGCCTCAGCTGCATAGGTTCTTAATAATACCAATGACAATGAATGCTTATGTGCCTTTTCCTGGAGTCAAGATTTCCATCGAAGGGCTGAGCCCCGGTGGCGTAAGTGCTTGAGTGCAGGACTGCGGCCTGCGGGTTTGGCGGTTCAAATCCAGCAGCTGCTCTCAGGAGCAGCACTGGGTAGTGCCCATGACCACCAAAGGCAGTGATGCCCACAACAACAACAAAAAAAGATTTCCATCGATCCTTGTGGTCTTAATTTATACTTAAAGAAATGAGTAGAGTAGACTTTAAAATTGTGTTTCTACTTAAATTTTTTAAAAAAATTTACTTTTGATGGCAATATTCATAGCCAAAGTTGCTATCCACTAACAGTTCCTACATGAACCGTCTACTATCATTGATTATGTACCTCACATTCTGTTTCAGCCCATTAGGTTTTCTTACCCTTAATATAGTCTCTGCCCCTTAAATGTTCTCATCTGTGTCATAAGTTAACTTTTGTCAGTTTGTACTCATCAACAATTTTATTTCAGGCATGCGTTCATTTTTAATGGGCTGACAAGCTATTGTTTAATGATGACTTTATGGGGTAGTTTTGATTCATGGGCTAAAGGTGATTTCTGGTCATTAGATTTGGGCCTCTTAACTCAGTGGATCCTGTAAGTCTCGTTTCCATATGAATTTGAACTTATATCTTGTTTTTTCTCCTTTTGACGAGGATTCACCTACTAGGTCTCTCTTTAAAATGTTCAGTATTTAAACTGCAGTGTAGACTTTGTTTTTGAATTATAGTTGGAATTGATACACTCAAGCCGGTATTGATCCAGTTCTGCTCCTCCTCCCCCACCCAGTTTCATTGTATATAACACAATCACCAATGACAAAAAATGGCAAATAAAAAATCCCCCCCCCCCATTTTTTTGAACGGTAAAAAATAATAGTATATTAATCATTGTTAGTGAATTAAACTTGTTATTGTTGAGAGATTTCCTATAAATAAAAATACAGCATCAGAATAATTACAATTATGAGTTTAATATGCCTAATAAAAGCATTAATGCAAGAAATATTTCAGTAATAACACTATAAGTAGATAGGTCTACCAGAATCCATGCTGATTGCCTGATTCATTTGTCTTTAATATCTAAGACCATTATGTATGGTCAAAAGTTCTCACTAAGTCAGTAAACCGCAAAACTGCGTAAGCTTAAGAATTGGGGCCACCCTAACTTTTGTGATGCTCATTCTTTTAGCTAAAATGGAAATTCTCTCACCATGGGTAAGAAAGGTTCATTTTTCTGTCAAAATTAATGGGAGTGCAATGAGCTACCCTGCACAAAATAACTAGAAAAATGCCCTACTTTTTTTTTTTTTTTTGTGGCATCACTGCCCTGGTGGGAGTAGGAAGCCCAGCCTTGCTCCTGGGGAGCCGCTGCCAGACTTGAACTGCCAACCTGTGGGCCATAGTTCCGCACACAACCACTACACCACCAGGACTCAGCCAAAAATGCCCTCCTTTTATTAGTCTTTTCTTGGAAAGGCCTTTTCAAGGATTTAATTTAAATCTCAGGATTAAGCTCTGAAGTACTTCTTCATAAGATGATGCTTTAAAGTAGCCACAATAAAAATGACTATAAAAGCAAGTAGGGCAGTGGGAATTAAGAGAAACCGAATGGCTGCCTTAAGACCCTATAAATTTCTGTTACTTATATTCTTACTCTTAGATGCATATTTTAAAAAGCACCAAGAAGCTTGTGGCTGTCAAGTTTGTTTTAGACTCATATGATCCTATAGGACAGAGAATTGTCCCATAGGGTTTCCTAAGCTTTAATTTTTACAGAAGCAGATTCTCTATCTTCTGCCGATTGGCCGGTAAAATTGAACTGCTGATTGTAAGCAACCAAGTGCTCTCTAAGCACTGGGTTATGTCATGGTTCCCTGCTCTCTCACTACAGAGATTTACATGGAACATTACTCAGTTGTCTGTCCTTGGTAGTTCCACAATTTGGGGTACATCTTTTATGACTTTTTTTTGGGGGGGGGGCATCACTGCTTTCCGGTGGTGGGAGTAGGAGGCCCAGCCCCACTGCTGGAATTGAACCTCCGTCCCAGTGGGCCTCAGTCCCGCGCACAACCACTATGCCACCGGGGCTCAGCCCAGTCATCTTTTATGACTCTTAAATGGAATCAGACTTGCAGATCTATGCTGAGTTTTTAATCATCATTTTATAGTTTATTTAGATGTACTTACATTTATTTACCTGTTTACAAAAACATCCCAAAAACAACCAATGGAGACGATTATGAATTTGGTCATGTTTCTTCTTATTTTTTTGTCATGCTAAAAAGAGATCTTTATCCTGGAGGTTTCCAAGACTGGGCCTTTATAGGAATAGAAAGCCACATCTTTTAGTCTTGGAGTAGCTGGCAACTTTTGAACTGTGCACCTTGCATTTAGCAGCTCAGTTGATAGCCTTTATACTAATACGCACCAGGTACCTAGAAATATTGAAAGCTGGCTGAGATTCTGTTGAAAAAGTTGAGGAATCATCAAAAGTGTTCTCTTAAAAAGTTTTTGATGTAGGGGTGCTGTTAATGTGAAGTGCAGTTTTTCAGGTGTCCAAACTAATCAGGTTTCCATATATGTAAGTGCTTATAACAAGTCGTGTGGTATATTAAGGATTTTATAGGCATGGTTTCATTTAAAATTGTCCAAGCAATCCAGCACAGTCTTTACTCGCTTCATTTTATAGTTAAAGGACACTGGCTCAGTAATTTGCTCAATTACATGCCTAATAAATGAAAGGGCTATGTGGATTTATCCGACGTGTCTCTTAAACTGTGTAATGTTCCTGTGCTTTATGTAAGCCAGGTTGTAATTGGAAATCCTCACTGATCAGAGTTAGCTACTTTAAAGCCTTTTTTTTCTTAGTATATGCCATGTTAATGTGCACACAATTTCATGAAGCTGTAAGTCACATTAAAGCCAATATAGGAAATAGCAACTTGAGAACATTTAGATCAGTTATTTCCCACTACTACAGTGGTTCTCAACCTTCCCAATGTTGCAACCCTTTAATGCAGTGCATGTGATGACCTCCGCCACCACAAAATTATTTTTGTTGCTACTTCATAACTGTAATTTTGCTACTATTACGAATCAGGCAGCCCCTTGTGAAAGGGTTATTGTATCCCAAGGTTGAGAACCGCTGCAGTAGTAGGTCTCGAACTGAAAGAGTTGTTGATCTAATTTCAATTATTAGATGAAAGGTTAACTGTTGGTTGGATATATAGTCAGTGATTTCATGGTGATGAAAAGAGTTGTGTATGGGTTGTAGAAGAAAAGAGTGACATTTTGTGAAAAATCTAGAAAACTATTTGGCAAAGCCTTTGGGTCAATGTTTGATGACATGTGATTTCAGGCAGAAATATTTGAGACTAGAGACTAAAGTACTGATTACAGCCAGTGAACCAAGAGTTCCAAGTGCACCAGCCAATAGTTCATTATTTGCATAATAGGTTTTTTTGGAGGGTGGGAACACACAGGGTACTGTATCAAATGATTTTTTTTTTCTCTTGAGTTGTTTTTACTGTAGAATGTATAAAGTAGGCCTGTTGGTAGCTGTTGTTTACTCAGGGTGATGAAACCTGTAGGACTAACAGCGGCAATAAAAAAAAAGCCCATGCAGATAGTCTGGAGGAGAAAACAATGGGACCGATGATTTTGGTGGGACATGGGAGAGGGAAAGGTGGGGAAAAGGAGATGTCCCAGGGACAAGGGAACAACAAGTGATCCAAAAGAAGTGGCAAGGAGGGAGTGAGAGACCTGGTAGGGATTGATCAAGGGTAATGGGACCCAGAGAAATTACTGAAACCCAAATGAAGGCTGAGCATGATAGGGGTCAGAAACAGAGGAAATAGAGGAAAGAAACAGGAGAGAGAGGGATGTATAGAGATCTAAATACAGACATTTATATAAGTAAATAGATTTATATATGATGATGGGGAAATACAGATCGATATGTATATATTTATAGGGTTAGTATTAATGCAACAGATAGACATTGCACTTTTATTCAAGTACTTCTTCAATGCAAGACTATGTTCATTAGATTGACATTCCATGACAGCATCACTGAAAACAAATGTGTGTATAGCAAAAGTAGTGGAGAAAGGTGATGGTGCCTGGCCATCAAAAGAGCATCTGGGCTTGAAGGTAAACAAGTAGCCATCTAGTTCAGAAGCAGCACAACCCACAAGAAAGAAGCACCCCAGCCCTTGTGATTACAGGGTGTTGAAGGGATCAGTTATCTGGCATTACACTAAAAATTATATCATTATAAACGTGGGGGAGTACTGATTGGGGACCCAAAGCCCATTGGGAGATGAAATGACATCACTATACAGAAGGGTCTGGGGAGAAGACGAGCCAATCAGGGTGCCGTGTAGCAATGATGAAACATACAACTTTCCTCTAGTTCTTCAATGCTTCCTCCCACTCTCATGATCCCAATTCGAACCAGAAATAGTGAATCCAGAATAGATGATCCCTTCAGGACCAGTGGTGAGAATGGTGATACCAGAAGGATGGAGAGAAGGTGGGGTAGAAAGGGAGGGGGTGGCGATTATAAGGATCCTACACATAACCTCCTCCCAGGGATATGTACAACAAGAAGACATTGGACAGTGGGAGATATGACAAAATAATAACTTACAAATTATCAAGGGTTCATGAGGGTGGGGAGAAGGGGTAGGAGGGGAAAAGATGAGTTGCTGATAGCAAGGGTTCAAGTAGAAAGCATGTGTTTTCAGAATGATGATGGCAACAAATGTACAGATGTGCTTGGCATAACAGTGAGTGGTATGTCTGCTTTGTGATAAGAGTTGTATGAATCCTCAATAAAATGATTCAAACAAACCATTTCTAACAGTGTTCCTCTTTACCCGAATTTCTTTTAAAGTAAGCACTGGCCTACCACCTTTTAAAAAATTGTAAGAACTGCATTTTCTCTTTGATTTACAGTTTGAGAAATGTCATTTCTGTTGTACTTTGAGTGAGAAAAATGTGATATGGTATATATTGAGTTTCTTTTTTATTATAGCTAAAAAACGGGACGTCTATGACAAATACGGCAAAGAAGGATTAAATGGTGGAGGTGGAGGTATGTGTGTACTGAAAGAAATTTTCCTGTTTCTTTGCGTGCCAGTGATATGAGCTGTATCATAACAAGTCCCAGAGATGTATGTGCAGATATAGATGTGGCGTATAAAAAATGGTCTAGTTCCTCTTACAGAAGGGCTGCGGGAAGAAGACGAGCAGTCAGGGTGCAATAATACATACAGCACTGATGAAACGTACAACTTTCCTCCAGTTTTTTGAAGCTTCCTCTCTCCCCCACTATCATGACCCTAATTCTACCTACAAATCCAGCTTAACCAGAGCATGTACTCAGGTACAGGTACGAAGTGGAAAACGGAATTCAGGACAGATGAGCCCCTCAGGACCAGTATTGACAGTAGCCGTGCTAGGAGGGAAGGGGAAGGTGGCTTAGGTAGGGAGAGCAGATTATAAGGATCTACAGAGAACCCCCTCCTTGGGGGATGGGCAACAGAAAAATGGGTGAAGGGAGATATCAGACCGTGTAAGATATGAAAAAACAGTTTGTGAGGAAGGGAAGGTTGGCAGAGGAAGGGGGAAGATGAGTTGATGCCAAGGGCTTATATAGAAACCAAATGTTTTGAGAATGATGGCAACAAATGTGCGTATCACAATGAATGGATGTATGGATTGTGATGAGAGTTGTACACTCCCCCCCAATAAAAGGATTAAAAAAAGAAGAAAGTAGTCTGTTAACAGGAGGAAGGAAGGAGAAATCAACACACTGATATACTTTCCAAAGAAATAAATTGCAATCTTCATTTGATGTAATAAATTATAGCTTTTATTTAATATCATGGTACTTTGCGTTTATCTCACTAGATGGATACTTGATGTTATCAAAAGATTCTTCGGAATTAAAAAAAGATTCTTAAGCCCAGCTAATATTGTATTTTACATTTATCCTCCTTGAACAGTACTTGAGCAGTGCTTGAGTTACGAAAAGATCCCTTCGTGATTAAAAATGGATTTGGGCCCTACTACTATGGCAAAAGTTAAATAACTCTCACTGGGGTAGTACCCAGACAGGTGTGTTTTTAATGAAAAATTACTTTGACCTGGTGCCCAGATCAATTGGAAGGATGTATGGGTGCTGATCTTTTAATAAGCCTTTTTTAGCATGTCTTGTTTTATTTGTGTGTAATTCCATGTATTGACAACAAACTTAAATGTGGTGGGAGAGCATTAAGTAACAGGGATTGCTACTCTGCAATTCAGGAAGTTTGCTCTAAATATGCTTCTTTAATAAATTGTTTGCAGTTGTCAATTGTCTCATTTTGACAGAACTCACATTTCGTGTTTTTGAGCCTCAGATTTATGAAATGCTTTAGGTCCCTCTTTAATATTCTCTAAACACATAAGATTAGAGTTCTTAGATTAAAAAATGTGCTGTGTTTATTTACATAGGTGGAGTTCATTTTGATAATCCATTTGAGTTTGGCTTCACATTCCGTAATCCAGATGATGTCTTCAGGGAATTTTTTGGTGGAAGGGACCCATTTTCATTTGAGTTCTTTGGTAAGTAGGTATGATGTTTTATTTGGTATATGTAACCTACGTAGGGACTGATGATAGTTTATTTAATTACCAGTGTATCTTGTTTCTTTGAAGGAGGTTTCTGTACAAATCTGTCTCAGTTTCTTTTGGGGAGGTTTCTGAATATTCAATTTGTACATTAAAAATAGTGAAGGTTGTGATGAATTCTTTTTTGTCGTTATGTTTGTCCCTAACTCAGATTCCTTTTTGTAGGTTCAAATTAAGAAATGGTAACATATTGTATGCTGGTTGCCTATTGCAAATGAATTTTGTAATGATGTTCTTTTTTTTGGGGGGGGGGGTGCATCACTGCCCTCAGGTGGTGGGAGTAAGAGGCCCAGCCTTTGCTCCTTGGAGCTGGAATTGAACCTCCATCCCAGTGGGCCGCAGTCCCACGCACAACCACTATGCCACCGGGGCTCAGCCAGTAATGATATTCTTATTAAAATATTAAGTCCATTAGTAGTTGTTGCTCAGAAGACATTTGATGTGTTTTGCAATTGTGGTTGGTATGACTACTGACTTCACAATTCTTGAAAGCACTCTACAAATGTAGAATTAGCAGCAGAAGTATTCTTTGTGAAAATGCTGCTGATTCATGGGTGAGCATAATGTTGCCTTATTACTTGGAGCTTGATATTCAATGCCTGATACTGGGTTTTAATATGAGCCCCCTACTCCTCTCCCCCGCAAAAGAAACAAAACCGAAAAAACTCTGCTGGACAGCATACTCATGGTGTCACCTGGGAAGGTTCTCCTGTCCCCAGTCAATTTTTTCATAGAAGCAGTTTTGCTTCAACTTTGGTTTTTTTTTTTTTTTTGTTATGATCAATTTAAGAGAATGGTGTGCAACTGTGAAATTTTATTTCCTGCTGAGGGAAAATACTGCAGAAACTGTTGTGGTATTGAACGCAGCTTACAAGGAGAACACTATGGGAATAACTGAAGTGTATGAGTGGTTTTCTCATTCCAAAAAAGGTGAAATGTCAATTGATGACAAACCTTGTTCTGTACATCTGTCAGTTTCCCAAATAGACAAAACATTGACAGAATTCATGGACTTGTGCTCAAAGACCAACAACATACTATAGAAGATACGGGGAAGTTATCTGGATTATTTTAGTGCTCGGTTCAGCGAATTTTAGCAAAAGTCTTGGGAATGAGAAGGGTTATTGTGCCTCGGGTTCTGACTGACTAGAACAAAGAGCCTCATCTAGAAACATGCCTGCTTTGAAAGAACAGCTCCGTAGTGAACCAGACCTCTTTCCTGAGATCATTACTGGTGACAAGACATGGTACTATTCTTACAGCCCTGAAAGCAAACATTCAAGTCGGTAGAAGATGCTATTATCACGTCATTCCAAAAAACCTCAAGTGAAAGCAAAGATTAAGATGATGCTCATTGATTTTTTTTTTTAATGTGAAGGGTAGAGTGCATTTGGAGTTCGTCCCACCAGATCAGACTGTTAATTAAGCTTTCTAGTTAAGAGGCTCTGAAAAAGTGTAACATTGTTCAACAAAAAGGGCTTGATGGCGCAGATGGGGTACTGATTTTGCCACCACGACAACGCACCTGCTTATGTGACCATCTCAGTTTGCCAATTATTGGCCCACCACAGCATCTCTCTCTCTTGCCCCACACACCGTACTCACCAGACCTCCCACTGTGCAATTTCTTTTGTTTCTGTGAGTGCAGAGGGACATGAAAGGACAGCAATTTAACATAGAAGAGTGAAAGAAAAATTGAGGGAGGTGTTGTCAGCCAGCCAAACAGATGAGTTTAAAAACTGTTTCCAGAATGGAATCACAGATTTGGCAAATGTATTAAGTGTCAGGGAAAGTAATTTGAAAGTGTTAAGGAAGGTTGGTTTTTTTTTGTTTGTTTGTTTTTTAAAGAAAATTGTAAAATATTTAGCTTTGGGTAAAAAAATCTGTTTCTGGGCTGAGCCCTGGTGGCGTAGTGGTTGTGCGCGCGATTGCGGCCCACTGGGATGGAGGTTCAATTCCAGCAGTTGGGCTGGGCCTCCTCCTCCCACCACCGGAGAGCAGTGATGCCCCAAAAACCAAAAAAAAAAAAAAAAAAATCTGTTTTTTACCCCTTATATATGTCATATATAAATACGGTACCTGGTACTCTTGTTAGTTGTTTGTAGAGCTTCCTTTCTTGGCCTATTGATTATTGGAACTATCAGTGACTGAATGGAGTTTGGAAGGTCAGTGTTAAAATCTGTGTTGGTGCAGGCATTTTTGTCTTGGCTCACTGAGGGAAAAACATCATTTTCCTTCTCAATTTCCTGGAGCTTGGTTAAAGGGTCCTAACACCAGCTGCAACCTCTAAGGCTTAGAGGGAAAAAAGATAGATTCGGTCTACAAAGAATATAGGAGAGACAAGTGGATCCCTCTCCTGTCTGCCGTAGGCATGAAGAGGAATTAAGTCACCACTGCATCAGGTAGGTATTAGGCTTTTTAAATGGTGTAGAACTTTATCTGAGATTAGAGATTGAAAAAAGCTTTCACTATCTTTTGTATTACAGTGCAACCTAATGTATTAAGAACAGTACTTTATTGAGTTAAGGAGGGATCACTACACTAGTACATATTAATATTAACTAAAGCTAAAGCAGGAACTTTGAAATTGGGTGTTTGATAAAAGAGACTATGTATTGTTTAAGATGTGTGCTTTACTTCTAGCTACCATTAACACAGAAATGTTTATAGAATCCCTGTAAATATTCATATGACATGGCATATCACCATTTTCTATCCTTTATAAATTGGCCTTCCTATAACCAACAAATCTTAAGTAAAATAGAATGAATAAACTCAAGTGTATGCCAACCAGAATATCAGTCGAGGCCTCTAATTTTACCACAAAAACAGCATTAAAAATGTGCTGAGAAACTCAGCTTATACATTAGGGAATACGGTATTTCATATTTCTATCATGCGCAGCAAAATTGTACATTGACTACCACATCAGTTTCCAAACGTTGTTTTTTTATATGTGAACACCTTCATGTCATCATCCCTTCACCCTGCTGCCACTTCCTTGTCTCCTCCTCCCCAAAGCTTCTGTTCTCATTGCTGTCTCTAGATTTATCATTCCTGGTTTTCATACCCCCAAAAATGAAAAGGAAAAAACATACAAAAACCACATACGACAATTTCAAGAAGGTAACTCCCAGTGACATAACACACACGAGAAAACCCCTAATAAATACAATCAAAATCCAAACAAAATAATACAATCCCCTAACACATAAGATTTTGGTAACCAGAGCAGGTCCAGCATGCCTCTGATGGGAAATTTGCTGGCTGTTATAATTGTTCAAGTCAGATTTCCATCTTTGACTTTCTATACTCATCTCATCAATACATCCCGTTTACTGACCACTTTCTTCTTATCCCTCAATTGTGCATAGACCCAAGTTTACTGGAAGTTTATTTTCCTGAATCTTGACCTCCCATTGACATCCATAGTGTTCTGCAAACTAGATTCTGAGACTTAGGCTCTGATAACTAAACCCTACTTTCAACTTCAAATTTTATGTTTCGCAATCGCTCGGTAGCTGATGATGGCTTGTTTCCATGTGGATTTAGTTGACATTTCACTTTGAATGGCTGTTTGATTGGAGACAAGCTTTTTAAACACCCCAGACACCATTTTATCTGATAACCAGGCACCATCTAATTTTTGCTGTAGCACCCATGGCCTCCATGATCCCTTCCTGGATGCAAGTGTGAGCCATGATGTAAGAACTAATTGTTTTTAAGTTGGAGCTGCCATTTACTATGAGTCCATAAACCATTCCTGAATCTTTGTTTGTTTGGTTTGGTCATTCAGTTTATTTTTACTTGGACCTTAACCCAAATATGTCATTGCATCATTCAATCTCGTCAAACAGAATAGGCCCATTGCTTCCATAATACATTCCCAAACCTTGTTCCTGGGTACCTGGATATCACCGCCCTTTTATCGCCTCCACCTCCCCTCCACCCTCTTCCTTACTCCCTTGTTTTACTTAGTATAGATTTGACAATCCGGGTTTTCATTTACCAAAAAACATGAAAACTTATTTCACAACTTCAAGAGGTTGATCCTTTACTCCATAGTTTGAGATATACCTTGATGTGAACAAACAAAAACAAAATTTTTGATTGCTCTTTCCTGTCTTTACCTTTGTCTGTAATTAAAACTTTTCATATTCTAGTTTTACTGGTGCTGGGGTTGGAGAGACTACCAGTGGTGATAGTATTGAAAATCTTAGGTTTAGATAGCGTGATTTTGGGGGGTAGGGTGAGAATGGTTAAAATATTTAGTATGTACAGTGAGCAGAAAACACAAAAAGAATAAAGACTACTCCCATACTGGAGGCTAACATATATTCAAACTCAGTCTTAATATAAAATTTTAGCCAGATCCCAGACCCTCCACTGACAACTTCCAAGATGCCCCCAAAATGTCCATGCAAAAAAGAATTTTGAATAGCTGGATTTTATGGGCGTAAAAAGGAGGAAGAGGACTTTACTTTCTCTTTATACCTTGTATTTTAGTTGTAGACACACTTTCATGGGAGGAGTGAGGACAGCAGAGAGGGATGAAAGGAGTCTGACTCCTCAAGATTCTTAATACTTCTGAGGTCTAGGTCTGGTAATCTGTACATTTTTATATGATTTATGAAGTAGAAGATTCACTCAGTGACTGATGTAATTATAAATCTCCATCCCCAGGTGGGCAAGGAGAGTGCGGGAATAGCTGACATGTCAAGTATCCCTATCAAAATGTTTTCTTTGGCCTTCTAAAATATTTGTTTTTCAATTAACAACTCATTACCCATTTCATGTCCTTGATTGTAATTCTCACAGTGTAACTTCACAAACCTTATTTCTAACCCCCGTGTTTCCATTTTCCTTTTTTCCTAATCCCTCCAGTCTTCTAACTTGATTCTTGGGCAAATGTGCTTTTGATCACAGATGTTTGTGTGACCCTAGCCTTAGTAAAAAACTTTTTGATTTTTGTTAGGCTGAAAATTGAGCCTTGGGAGTAAGTCATAGTTCTGAAGGGTGACTAAATGAAGATCATGTATAGTCTTAGGATCTTTGAACAATTCTTTGTAAAGACAGTATAAATCAACTAATATCTATTTGATTTCATGCCAGCCTCATTGTCAGAGTAGAACTGTATTCCATAGGGTTTTCAATGGCTACAATTTCAGAAGTAAGCCATCAGAGGTTTCTTATTAGGTACCTGAGTGTAGGCTTGAATCTCTAGTCTCATAAGTTAGTTGCCAGGTGCTTTCACTGATTGCAACTCCCTACAGAGATTATAATTAGATGTAAATGAATAGTAAGGTTTTATGCACATTATGCTTTTCAAAAAAAAATATGCTTCCTTGGATCCATTTTTAAAGTTGTAAAATTTGTACGTAAAAAGAACCTTTAGGTGTATCTACATTTCACTTAAAAGGCTTACAGAGTTCTTTTATAAAGGAAGAGTCCAATTTAAGAGGTTTATTTAGTATTATAATTTTAGACTACTAGGTACTCATTTAGGTGTTGAGTTACTCAAATTTAAAATTTTAAAAACTACGCCTTCCTCATATTTTACCTTTCATAAGTTTGGCAGTGATTATTCTTTAATCCGTTCTTGTAGGTGTTCTAGGTGACTTCCATTTTCAGGCACTAAGGATTTACACACAGGAAAAGAAGCTGCTCCATGACTACTACATGTATGAAGTAACTGTACAACCTGCTGGTGGTATGTTTAGAGGAGATTTCAGTTAATTTAGAGCTGGGGGATAATACCATTTTGGTAATTCACCAACCATATCAATTTTTTTTTTGTTTTTTTTTGTGGGCATCACTGCCTCTGGTGGTCGTGGGCACTACCCAGCTGCCGCTGGATTTGAACCGCCAAGCCCGCAGTCTGCAGTTTCGCACTCAACCACTTATGCCACCGGGGCTCAGCCCCATATCACATTTATTTAATGCACATAATATCCATGGATAATTTAGAGATAATTTTCTGGGCTTGATTTTTTTTTTCTTCAATGCCAACTATTTCCCTATCATGTTTTGAATTTACTAAATTCAAAACTTATTAACTATTTTAGAACTCTACGTAGCATTTATCAGACTATATAGATTTCTAGACGTTTAGAATCCCCACAATTGTTTTATGGGGTTCATCACTGCCCTCTGGTGATGGTGGGAGCCACCCAGCGCTGCTTGTGAGAGCGGCCACCAAGCCCAGCTCAGCCCAGAATCCCCACATTTAGTAGAATGAAATCTACAAGGAAACTAACCAAGAAGGAAATTTAGGCACGAAAGGTGTTACTTAGTAGAACGAAATCTACAAGGAAACTAACCAAGAAGGAAATTTAGGCATGAAAGGTGTTACTTAGTAGAACGAAATCTACAAGGAAACTAACCAAGAAGGAAATTTAGGCATGAAAGGTGTTAGTCTGTAAACGGTTTCATGCTGTGCAAAGTAGCCTTGGGTCTTAAGTTCCTTCCGATGTGGAGCTTATCCATGATATTAGAAATTTCCAGAAGATGTAGGTAGAGGCTTATTCTAAAATGAGCACCGAAAATACTGTCCCAAAAATAGATGTACGAATGCTTTTCAGAATGTTAATTGGGGGAAAAATATCAATTAATAGGAACTGCACGAATTAGAATCAGGATTATCTTTCACTTTGCTTATAGGATAGCATTGCTCTAAAGCCTAGTATTAGTACACTTTCGTACCCCCCCCCCCTTTTTTAAGCATTTTGTCTCCTTAATGCCATAAACATTAATTTTATTTTGGGGAAATTGTGTGGGCATGAGGTCATCGTTTTTTTCTCATAATTTTACATTTCTATCTATTTGTTTTCTTACGATGAGAAACCAAAACCAATTTGAAATTTTTTCCTACATAAAAGCCACACGTCTTGTTGAAGGAAAAAATTAACACTTTAGTTTATAAATATTGCAGTCTATAGGGTCAAGAAAAGCATGTTTTTGGCGGGAAGTATCATTTGAGGGTGGTAGTTGAACTCTTCCTTGGCCATGACTTACATGTTGGCATGCTCTCCCAGGGTTCGAGGAACTGGCAAGTGAGGAGTTGGAGCCTAGTGAAGAATTAGATCAGCCCGGTTTTGAGGAGGCACTAGAAGACACTCCAAGTGAAGATAACAGTGAGGTTGTGGATGTGATTTCCAGTGAGGAACTTGATATCTTTAGTGACGAAGAACCAAGTGAAAATAGCTGGGGACAGGGTGACGTTCTTAGTGAGGAACTGGAGCTTGTATCCAATGAGGAGGAAGCAAGTTATGGAGATGTGGAAGAGCTGAGTGAAGAATATGAAGAACTGCTTAGTGAGGAAGATTATAGCACGGCGGAACCTGAGGCTCTACTCGTTTAATAAATTTTAAAAGAAACTACCTGGGTCTGTTTATAAGAAGTCTAAACTTATATAAAGTGTATCTAGAATAATAAAAAAAATTGCTTAACTCTATAGTACATTCATTGATACTGTGCTGTGTGGTTAGATAATCCCATCATCATGGGGGTGACTGAAGAAACCAGAAAGGGCTGTGGACCCCAAAGAGCATTAAAACAAATAGCCTGCATAGGTTGTCTTTCCCTTGGCATTGAGTGCAGGTTATATACATGTCCTAAAAACAGATTAGTCTTTAAGAGTTCCTAGTTAGAAGCAAGGTACCCTGTCCTGGAGGTGCACTGGGTTACATACGGGCTGCTACACCGGAGATTGTACACTTCCAAAGAGTTACAATCCCAGAAAGAAGCCTTGCACAGCAGTTCTACCCTTGTATCACTGGGAGGTAGAATCACATGAGTTTTAGTTGAGAAGCAACAAATTTTGAAAGGGGGAAACCATGACAGTTAAATGCACTAAAGTTAGTAGTTAGAAAAGGAGTAAAATACAGCAGTGGAAAAAAACCTAAATGTATCGTGATCTCACTTTAGGGTTTATCATCCTGCAGCTGGCACCATGTTTATGTTGGTAACAATTGTTTCTTGATTCTTTAAGGACGGTTTTTTTCTTAATGTAAAAATGGTAAGGAATAGACTTTATGAGTCACATAAAAACATAGTGTATTAGTTTCCATTTAAAGTTAAAAAAAAATTGTTTTTTGGAGTCGTGTAACATTTTACTGCAGAGCAAGCAGGTAACGAATGAATGAGGGAGAACATAAGCATTGCTTTCACAGTTTCTGTATTTGTCTTCTCTCTCATATAGGAAGTGAGTTAATTGTTTGACTTCTCTGGTGAGAATTTCTTTTTGTTAACAGTTTTACTGGCATATAATTCACATATCACACAGTTCAACAGTTCAGTAATATTAAAAAGATTTGTACAGTCATAACCACATTCTGTGTTAGAAAATTTTCTTCTTAACGTACTTCCATTTTCCCTGACCTCCCACACTGTACCCCTGAGAAACCATTAATCCAGGTGCTATCACTAGATTTACCTATTTTGGATTCCACATACAGAAAAACATTAAATAAAATTAAAAAACTCCAACAACAATAACAAAAAAAACCTCAATTGCAAAGAGAGTAGAAAATATTTAAATTTAGAACAAAATGGGTCATAAAGGAGATCAAAATGATTAGGTGTTGAATTTCAGCTTTTAACTGCATCTTCAGTAGCCCACTTTGCAATGCACTTTAAATAATAGCAAAGTTATTCATATCCCTTGTTTATGATCAGAGGGTTAACCCACACGTGTATTTATTGACCCTGTTCTTTAAAAACAACAAAAAAGCCACTGAAGCAACTTAAAAATGAGTCACAAGGGACACCAGTTGGTTATAATAACGGCATTTTGACACAGCTTCTTGACAGGATTCGAGTAAGAATTTCTTCAAAATTGCCAAATTATAGAACAAGGGTAAATCAAAAGGTATTACTACAAATTTAGAGACCTTTTATTTGAAATAAAAATACCAATATGAGATGTTTTTTCCAAACACATCCACCATCCCTGTCTATCCACTTCTGAAGGTAATGTTTATATCGTTTAGCTATTTCGTTGAGCTATTTCTGAAGAATTCCGTACTCTTCCATTTGCACCAGGTCAAAAAAGGTTTGGCATCCTTGAAGAACTCAAATTCTATTCTTTTTAAAATGCTCTTTGTGTTTGGGAAACATTCAAGCCTGAAAAGAGCAAGATCAGGATTGTAGAGTAAAGGGAGAAAATTTGCCAACGAAACTGCTGTATGACAGCATGTCTACCCTAAAAAATGAGTGAGTGAATTCTGGTGAAATTCATTTTTCGTTGCAATTTTTCTGTCTTTTTTTTTACCAGTGTACTTTTCTTACACCTTCCTAATCAACCTTTGTCATCAGTCCTCTGTCTTTGGGGCAAGACTGCCCCGTTCTATTGCCAAACCAACTGCCTGAATTTACTTATCTGCCATGACTAATTGGCCCAGCAAAATCCCCTCAGAAACTGTTTGGGATTTGTGCGCCCTCCACTCCTACCCCTTTTAGGGATACCCTGACAAGGCTAAGATACATGTATTATTGAGAGAACTTTACTGCAGCCATAATCTTAATGCAGAGGCATGTTTAAACGTGCCCATATATGTCTGAATGAAAACCCTAGTGGCAATACTTTGATTTTTGACTCTTATTCTATGTGTATTTGAGTACCCCTTTTTGTTGCAATATCAAGCCGGCATTTGGAAAATATTTTTTCTACTAACGATAATTATCCTAGCAATTAATTTTGAGATGCTCGCAAGTCCTAAACAGCCCCCCCTTTTCTCCAGTATTTATTCACTATTGAAAGATGTATGTGTTCTTGGACCTCTCCAAAATAGTGAGAGGAATTGATTTTGTGAGTTATTTTCTTAGCTACAAGACTTGTGTTGGACATCTTCACAGCAAACTTGAAACTACGTTGTAAGCTTTTGCATGTAATTTAAAAAATCAACTTATCAACCAAATTGTATATATTATAAAGTTTAAAGTTGATGATATCTCCCATTCATCTGTAGCATGTATCAGCATGCTTTGTCTACAAAGTGAAAGCATTTGATAATCGTTGGTTAATCTGCATTGAAAAGAGTGCTAAGAATTTTAGGCGGTATTCTATAGGTTTCGGTTATTTGTCTTGTGGAAACATGGTGCCTATTGCAAGGAAATAGGAATAGTTTTACTTTAATCTTTTGGTAGCTACCAAGATTGAGTGAAAAATAAGTATTTGAAAGTTAGATATTATGTGATGACATATACAACATGTATGTAGAGTGACGTATACCTCATCCTCCAGGAACAATGTATTTTCTTAGGTTTTGTAGCAAAAGTAGGATTTATGTGACTCTAATTTTTGTGTGTGTAGTTATGATGCCAGGGAGAGTTGAAGTACATAGTGCACTAGGAACTGATACTAGAGGGACAAAAGAAAGATGGTGTCATGCTTACTTGGTTTGTTACTGTCAGTGAGTGGAGTCTGACATCTTGTAGCCTATGTATGACAGAGTGCAGCTTGCCCATGTTTTAGTCTGTGGCTGCTCGGCTGATCTAGCTCTCCAAGGATCGCCCTTGCTGCTTCACCAAACTGGGAGTGCCTATTAGCTCCTTCACGTTCAAAAGAGCGTGCTATTGTTGTAGGAGTTCATGTTAGTTGTAGAGCTTATACTTCAGTGTGGCCCTATGGCTGTGCTTCCTATTTATTTACATTTGTTTATTCCAGGTTCCAATTACGTTGTTCGCTACTTATGACACTGTAAGAAATGTCACTTAAATTTTAAAGATATTACTATGATTGTCTTAACTCTCATTTCTCGCACCTGGTTATTAAATAATTTTCTGTCTGCTATTGGCTAAATTTAGCCTTGACTTTTAAATATATCCCCCTTTCTATAAAAGTTGCTGTATATAGTTTAGGTAAGTTTGAAATTGAAATATAGTTAGTGACTGAAATAATTAAGGTAGACCTTTTTTAGGGTTTTCTTGTTATTCAGATGCTTAACTTTAGGATGATGGGATAAGGTATTTGAAAAATTTATTTTTGCTTCCAGTTTTTTAAAGGCTAAAGCATTGGAACTACTTTTCAATGGTTATTGTTCTATCACGTTGCCATCCTCATGCTGTACATCATAAGAGGAAATTGAGTACAGTTTTTTTTTTGGAGGGGGGCATCACTGCTCTCCGGTGGTGGGAGTAGGAGGCCCAGCCCCACTGCTGGAATTGAACCTCCGTCCCAGTGGGCCACAGTCCCGCGCACAACCACTACGCCACCGGGGCTCAGCCCAGTACAATTTTTTATAACTCATCTTTCCTTAAGACTTTTTATTTGTAAATACTGTGTTTTGTGTTGTTTCAAAAACACCATTTCGTTTCAGGCATTTTATTGTATAGTTTGACTTTATTGGCCCACTAGTCAACTAGTTTAGTTTCTTGCTAATATTATGGGTACCTTAAGGGATTGAGTCTAGGATTTTTGAGAGTGTGGCAGAGAGTACTTGATATTTATAGGAAGCTTCTAATATTTGAGTCATGCTATAGAAATATATCTGTTGAACATCTTTAAAGGTATAGCAATAATTTAAATGGTTAATACTTTTTCTTGTGTTTACATAGCATATTTGGCTATATCATAAAGGATCTTATGAGAGTAAATAAAAAAGTATTGCTATAAAATTATAGGAACCTTTATGAAATGAAAGCATCATTGTGGAGCTACTATTTTAAAAAATATCCCCCTTCTAGGACTATATACTTTGGAAGTGTTCCCATTTCTCTAATCCCTTTTAAAGGCAGTTGTGGCATTCTGAAAGGACTCACTGTGTTCCTTTTAAATATTTTGGGGGTTTGGGGAACAGCAGGAGGCCTGACCACAGAACAGGACTGATGAGAGGATGTGGTAAGATTTCCTGGTGAAGTCCTGCTTGGTTGGACAGCCCTGCTTCTTTGAGGAAGGAACCAGGGGGGTTGTGATAGGCAATTTTTCTGGCCTTCTCCCCCAATAAATGCATTTCTTCCATTTCTTATAGCTTATTTATAGCAAGTCCTGGGGATGGTCTTGTGTCATTTGAGAAAACCAAGATTATTACTCCTTTGGGACCATTAAAAAAAATAAACTTCTCAGCTGTCCCCTAATCAGTTGACTGAACTGTTGAGTTCAGTCTTGTGGTCTTCATAACTCTTCCTAAAACATATGAAGCAGCATTCCCATCAACTTGTTGCAAAACCTACATGATTTGGGAGGATGTCCATATGTGAATTTTGTTTAAAACTGTTAGCCCGGAGCCAAAATAAGTCCCTAACCCCCGTGGTGCACACACCAAAAAGTCTTTTTGATAGCATGCTAACGAGATTTTAAGAAAATGTATTACTGACAATGTGTTGGCAGTTAGCTATTGATCACAGAGACTTATTTAAGCAGGTGGTGTTTGGAATCAACCTGGCAAGTATGAATCAGAAGCCAGGCAATACTTTTTGACTTAACCATTATGTTTATTTCAAAAAATTAGAAAAATCTTAAGCTGTCCTTTTAAAATGTAGGAAATAATGCATAACACATACACTAAATTCAGATAGGTGGGAAAGAATCTACCCTTTGTTTTATAGCTTTGAAAGCCCTGAGCTGACCTTTGTAGTATATGTGCTGCCTAAGAGAGTACGTGACATTTTTTAAAGCAAATTATAGTTGTGATGTTACATTTAAAAAAAAAGACACCACCAATTATTTAATGTGTTCTACATTTACCAAATACTCTTTTGTTGGAGAATGAGGTTTATTTTCCAATTTTCACAACAAATAATGTTTTGAAGTCTTAGCACATGAAGAAGTAATCTGTTTCTATGGTTACGATGCCTCAAATTCCAATGAAGTAGATTCCTGGGTCATAGAGTTGAAGGTTGTATTCTTTTTAAAAATAACTTTTATGGCTGAGCCCCGGTGGCGTAGTGGTTGTGCGCTGGACTGCGACCCACTGGGACGGAGGTTCAATTCCAGCAGTGGGGCTGGGCCTCCTGCTCCCACCACCGGAGAGCAGTGATGCCAAAAAAAAAAAAAAAAAAAAAGCCTTTATTTTTATGGTTGAAGGTTCTTAAAGATCTTGATATGTATTATGGGCTTGCTTTTTATAAGAACAAAAATTGGGTAACGTGATAGAAAATTTTATGTAAAACATGTTCGACTGCCAAAGACAGTTTTTTTTGTTTTCCTTTTTTTTTTTCTTGGGGGGGGGGGTGGTGGTCACTGCACTCTGGTGGAAATAGGAGGCCCAAAAGACAGTTTTTAATTACATCACAATTATGACAATTTTCTTTTCAACAAATGTTTTTTCAACTTTGTTATGGTTATCAGGTTTTTTTTCAAGACTACTTTTATGATTACAATGTTTGAAATTATGTTAGAATTTAGTTAAATGCCTGGAAAAATTGAAAGTCATAGAAATTTCCATGAAGAAATACGATAAATGAAGATCGTTTTAGTACAGGGAAAACAGAGGTAACTGAAAAATCACTAGCCTTCTTTTAATAACTTTTAAAGCATATTTTGAAGCATTAAATTTACTTAAAAAGTTATTTAAGTGTGGAAGCCTTTGTCTTAAACTTAGAACATAATAATTACCTAAGAAAATAATTTGTTTAGTAATGGTTTCACATGTGGCACTGTTGTAAAATCCTTTTATGGATTAGTTTTCTTAAGAACCAAAAGACAGTAAACTTAATTTCATTGCCATCTAACTCATAGTTAGATCCTATAGGACAGGATATAACTGCTACTGTGAGTTTTCAAGACTGTTAGCTGTTTACAGGATTAAAATCCCCTATATTTTTCCATCGGACATTGATGGTTTTGAACTGCTGGTCTTGTGGTAAGCAGGCCAACTCAACCCCAAAGCCACCAGGGCTAGTTCTAGAACACAAAGGATCAGTGTGATTCTTTAGGATCTGCAGTTGACTTCCCTGCAGTGAGAAGTGCATGTGAACTGCTGACTATAGAAATGTTAATATAGTACATTTCCTTTTAATGGTTGCTTCTGAGGGGAGAAGGGGAAGATTGTCATACAATTGTTATACAATAAGTTATAAGTATCTTTACAGAGTTTGTTACTTAGCCTAGGTGGTAATTTAATCTCTGCCATTTTGTAGATTTTAAATATGGAAAGCTCTTAATCCTAAACCACTGTCAGAATTGATGCTTAGCATTGTATCTGGATCATTCATTAAAAAATACAGAATTTTATTTGAATTAGAGAACATTTTTGTAACCTGTAGCAGAAGTCACTGACCGTTATAACTAAAAGTTCCTCCTGTTCTTTAAGTATCAATCTAGTAAACTAATAAGAGAACTGGTGGCAGTTTTATTTTGGAATGTGGGAACAGAAGAGTGAAACTCTTCTTGTTAACATTAAATCCACTGAAGAGTTACCTTTGACTTACAGAAAAACAAAACTCCATGCTCTGAGCTTGGTGTGGCAAGTGTAGGCCTCTACTTTAAGTTTTCAGGTGGTATTGATAGACACTTCTTCTTTATTCTGTTTTCTAGGTCTTTTTTTTTGTTTTTGTTTTTTTGGTTTTTTGGGGGGGGCATCACTGCTCTCCGGTGGTGGGAGTAGGAGGCCCAGCCCCACTGCTGGAATTGAACCTCCGTCCCAGTGGGCCGCAGTCCCGCGCACAACCACTACGCCACCGGGGCTCAGCCCCTGATGATGCTTATTTTAGTGTCAGTATTTTTCTATTAAATAAGCTTATGCACAATATTAATGTTAATACAATAAAACAATCTACAAGTTTTTGAGATATTAAATACATGAAAACCCCAAAATCTCTTACTAAAATTCACCAGTTGTTTACATTTTGCTGTTTTTGCTCTACCATTCTCTGTGTATTTTATATATGCCTATTAAGCAGACTAACTCTTAAAATAGTTAAAATGTAATTAACATTACATAGTTTAATAGTTCAAACAAATTTACCTTTGTGTCTTATTTTTTTCTAGTTCTTTTTGAGAAGGCAATACAGACTCCATGAAGTAAGAGTGAGGACAGATCACTCTAACTTTTCTCACAGCATTGACAGGAACAGTGACTACTACCATGATGTTAGATATGAAAACATCTTTTCCCATGAGTTGAGCCATGTTATTAATGATAGCAATTCTTTTGTTTATATATGTGCTGCCTCCACAGGCTTGTTATGCATTCTGTATGTACTCTATTGTAATTAAACCAGTAAGTAACACTGTTTGGGCAGGTGGGATTTATGTGATTCTTTTAACTTGTTGGAAAGATTTTCTTCCTAATGGACTAATATGATACATTAACCTTTCTTTTTCTCAGCTCTCCTATGAAAAGTTGCTATATAAAGATTTTACAATGTACACTTATGCTTGCTTCCAGAAGACCCGTTTGACGACTTTTTTGGGAATCGCAGAGGCCCTCGTGGAAGCCGAACCCGAGGTGCAGGATCCTTTTTCTCTGCCTTCAGTGGGTTTCCATCTTTTGGAGGTGGATTTCCTGCTTTTGATACAGGTATTAAAATTTCTAATAATATTCTCTGTGAAAAAAGTTTAGTTCTTCTAGACTATCCATTTAGTAGAGAAGATTTGAAGTACGTTTATTCCTTTTGGTAGATTTACCCGCATTTCTTGATGTATTACATTTAAATTTTTCCTAATTCCAAGTTCTATTGTTAAAGGCCAACAGTTTATAACATTGTATTAAACATGATATTGTTTGGGGGAGACTGTTGCAGAAAAGCCCCTTAACTACTCCCAGCAAGACTGTGTAAAAAAGAAAATAACATGAACACACAGTCTTTTGGGAGGGCAATGTAATAGAAGAAAGCAACATAAAAGAATCTTAGGTTGGACTTTAAATCTGAATCCTAATTTTTTTCTTCAGAATTTTTAAATAGTGATTTATTTTTCTATATGAAACACACTCACTGCCATTGATTCAGTTCCAAGTCATAGTGACCCCATAGGACAAGCCCCTCTGGGTTTCTGAGACTACATCGACAGGAGCAGGGGACTCCCATCTTTCTCCCTGGGATATTCTGGGCTCATCTCATAATCCGTTATGCCACTGAGGCCCTGTATTAATGTATCATGCTGTAACTCTTCCTGCTACCTAGAATTTGAATCTCAATCTGCCATGTCATATTCTGCAGGCATCTAGTACAATTCTTTCTGACTCTCGCCCCCCCTCTCAAACACACACACACACACACACACACACACACATTTAGGTGTATGGTAAAGGAGCTCCTGTGGTACTGTCAGGTAAGCTTTTGGACTGCTAATAACAAGGTTGGAAATTCAAAACTACCAGTTCATTCCTCAGAAGAAAGTTGAGACTATCTGGTCACATAATTCATATAGTTTTTTGTGTCAATGGGATCAGGTATTAGGCACCAGAAGACTCAAACAACCATTTCAATGAGAACGAGGGTGCTTGGAATGGAGACCCAAAGCCCATCTGTGCACAATTGTACATCCCCTCACAGGGTCACAAGAAAAGGACAAGCCAGTCAGGACGCAGTATAGCACCAATGAAATGCATACCATTCTTCTCATCCTCCCCCATCACCCCCCACCTCCGGACGATCATGACCCCAGTTCTGTTTTACAAATCTGACTAGACCGGAGCATGTACACTGGTACAGATAGGGGCTCTTGACACACACAAACCAAGACAGATAAACCTCTCAGGATCAATAATGAGAGTAGCAATACCATGAGGGTTTGGGGAGGTGTGGGGAGGAAGGGAGAACTGGTCGCAACGATTAATGAATAACACCCCTCCCCACCCAAGGGAGAAAAATAATAGAAGACTGGATAAAGGGAGACAGCAAATGGTATAAAATAAGAAAATAGGAATGAAAAATTATCAAGAATTCGTGTGGGTGCATGGAAGAAGCACATCATGCTGTGTGACCGTGAGGTGTCGAAGAGATCAGATATCAGACATCAATGAACTAAAAATTACATCGACATAAATGAGAGGAAGTACAGATTGAGGACGCAGAGCTCATCTGTAGGTGAAATGACTTCCCCTTACAGAAGGGTCACAGGGAGGAGACGAGCCCGTCAGGGTACAGTGTAGCAATGATGAAACATACAACTTTCCTCTAGTTCTTCATTGTATCCCCTATTTCCCCCCCACCACCACTATTATCCCAATTTTATCTTCCAAATCCTGCTAGACCAGAGGATGTACCCTGGTATAGCTAGGAACTGGAAACATGGGGAATCTAGGACAGATGATCCCTTCAGGACCAGAGGTGATACTGGGAGGGTGGAGGGAGAAAGGGGGAACCGATTATAAGAATCTACATATAATCTCCTCCCTGGGGTACAGAAAACAGAAAAGTGGGTGAAGGGAGACCTCAGACAATGTGAGATAAGACAAAATAAAAATAATTTATAAATTACTAAGGGCTTAGGGAGAGGGAAGTGAGGAGGGAGGGGAAAAATGAGCTGATACCAGTGCCTCATGTAGAAAGCAAATGTTTTGAGAGTGATGTCAACAAATGTACTTTTCAGACAATGGACGGATGTGTGGATTCTGTTAAGAGTTGTATGAGCCCCCATTAAATGATTAAAAAAATAATTCATGTGTGGGGAGGGAGGTAAGGGAAAAAGCTGATACCAAGGGCTCAAGTAGAAAGAAAATGTTTTGAAAATGATGATGGCTACATAGTTACCAATGTGCTTGATAGAATTGATGGTATGGATTGTTACAAGAGCTGTAAGTGCCTTCAGGAAAATGATTCATTAAAAATTTAAAAAGATTCATAGTCATGTAATGAGTCAGATTGACTTGATGACAGCGGGTTATTGTGAGAATTGACCGTATTCAGTATACACCATAGGTCCCCAGACTTACTTGGTCACCACCTTTTCCAGAAAAAAATTACCTCGTTATCCCCTGATCATTAAAAACTTGTGCACTATAGACCATAATCTAGTTCATAGCTAGCTGCTTTTGCAGTCTTCCCGAATTGTTCTAGTGCCCCAAGGGGATTGGTATCATCTATGCTTGCTATAATGCAGTTTTTTTTTGTTTGTTTGTTTGTTTGGTTTTTTGGGCATCACTGCCCTCTAGTGGTGGGAGTAGGAAGCCCAGCCTTTGCTCCTGTGGAGCCGCTGCTGGAATTGAACCTCCATCCCAGTGGGCTGCAGTCCCACGCAAAACCACTGTGCCACTGGGGCTTAGCCTGCACTTCTGGTTTTATTCTCTAATACTGCATAGATTTGTAATATTTAGGTAAATAATTGACCCATTTTGTCAAATTTACAATCTGGGTCAATTTACAATGTACTTTCTTCCAACAATTTTTTTTTAATTGGCTACCATGTAGTCTGCTAACCTCAGGGTGAAAGTAACAGGATTTAACTGGTAGAAAATTCTGGAAAATAGTATTGTATTTAAGAAACAATGACTGGGTGAAGTGTGTGAGGGAAAAGTGGGTCCTATTAGTGAAGGTTCATAAGATCAAGGGAGGGAGCCCAGGCTTATGGTAGACTTGTACTGCTCAGTACATCAGCCACTAGCTCTAGTGTGTGGCTACTGAGCACTCGAAACTTGGCCAATTCTACTTGGACTGTGTTATAAGTATAAATTACACGGTACCTAAAGGTTGGCGGCCTTGTACCCAGCTGTGTAGGGGTACAAGGATCTTGTGATTTGCATTTGTGAAGATCACAGCTTAGAAAACTATCCAGTGATTCTACTTCACAACATAAGGGGTTATCTTGACTTAGAAATGACTCAGTAACAATGGGTTTGATTCTTTTTTATTGTTATTATTAGTGTTACAAATGATATGTCAGATTTTGAATGATAGCATATGAAGTGATAGGTAATGGCTCACATTTTATGATATCATTTGAAATTATATTTTGTGAAACACTATGTTAATTTTTTCCTTTTTTTAAAATAATTTTATTGGGGTCTCTTACAGCAACTACAACATTCAGTACATCATTTGTATCAAGCACATTTGCATACATGCTGCCACATACATTTCCAAACATTTTCCACTTGAGCCCTTGGTACAAGCTCCTCTTTAAAAAACAAAAAACCTCCCCTTTCCCTTTCCTCCACCCCTTTCTTTTTTAATGAATCATTTTATTGGGGGCCCATACAACTCCCATCACAATCCATAACAATATCAATTATATGCAGGCCACATTTACACACCCATTGCCATCATCACTCTCAAAACATTCTCCCTCCCTCCAGGCCTCCCTTTATTACCCTTCCTCCCCCCCTTCCCCTTGAACCCTTAGTAATTTAAAAATTATTATTTTTTTCATACTGTACACTGTACATTGTGTTCCAACACACTTTTCCACAATCCGTGTCGCAGCATTATGTAAATTTTAAATCCTTAGATAACTTTTTTTTTAATGAAACAATCAGAAAAATTTAAGTTACATGTGTGCCTCACAGTAGGTTTCTTTTGAATATAACTAATTCTAGACAAGTTAATTGAGTCATCTTTATACCATATGGGATATCTGTTTTATATGGAGCTGTTTGTGGGAATTGAACAAGTATTGAACTCCTTTAACAAGTTAGTCCTAGACTATCAGATACAGGCAAGTTTTAATGAGAAGAAGTTTTTCATGATAGCTTATTATATATTTTACATCACTGTGTCATAGTAAAAAAGAAGTAAAAGTTGACAGCATATGAAAGTGAAGTCACTGTTTCTCTAAGCCAAACGTACATATTGTCACCTTGTCCCTTCTGTGACACTTGGTGCCAAATAGATTATCTATAAATAGGACAAATCTTTTGCCTGGTGGAAATGCCAGCAAGATCCAGGAAAGCACTATTAAAGGAGAAGGAGCACATAAAAGAATATGACTCATGCAATAGCTGTCTCTTTGATTTCTCCCACAGCACATTTGTATTGATTTAAAGAAAAGTTTGTGTTATTTTTTCTTTTGGATGCGGCGCACTTTAGCTTATACATTAACTGTTGGCCCAATTTCATCCATTTTGTATGGTTTTTGTTACTCATTGGCTACACACACGTTTGTTAGCGCTACTAAAATTTGAACTTCATTGATTTTTTTTATTTAAATGAATATTTGGTATATTAGTCTCTAATGAATTTCTTTATTATCCGTTTCCCCGTAGGATTTAATTCATTTGGTTCATTGGGTCATGGAGGCCTTACTTCATTCTCTTCTACATCATTTGGTGGTAGTGGCATGGGCAGCTTCAAGTCTATATCAACTTCAACTAAGATAATCAATGGCAGAAAAATCACAACAAAGAGGTACAATAGTACTTTATAGCTATCTTAAATATTTTAAAATAAAGTATTCACTCCCACGACTACCTGAGTGCAGTGATGCCCCCTCCCCAAAATAAATAGATAAATAATAAAAAAATAAGTATTCATTGATGTCACATCTACTGTACATTTCTCAAGTGTGAATATAGGATATATGATAATTCTGGCAGTATAAGAGTCTTATTTAAGTCTGAGTTAAATATTCGGAGTTTTTCCATTTTCCATTTGCTTAATATTATTTATTAGAAATAAGCTTTATTTAGTTTAGGCTTATAAATAATTGATGTTTCCCTGGCATTGTTATACTGGTAAATAAATACATAACAGAAAAACATGTAGTATTATGTCAGCATGTATTTAGTCTTCGACTGTGCAGTTGGAGGGGGGGGTTCAAACTTTGGAAAATTCCATTGTCTTTTATTTCCATTTTTCCACCAGCTCTATGAATCCTCATATTTGAGTTCCTTAGTTTTCCTGATGACATAAGTATTTTAGGAAAAAAGTCAATGTCTACATTCTTGACTTTAGTTTTTCAGCCAGAAAATAAGTTCTTTTATATGTGTGTTATATTTGTGTTCTTTAAAAGTTTAGTCAAACATAATACTTATTTAAAAAAGTTTTAAAATGAATTTTGTCCTACAGAATTGTTGAGAATGGTCAAGAAACAGTAGAAGTTGAAGAAGATGGCCAGTTAAAGTCCTTAACTATAAATGGTAAGGAGCAGCTACGCTTGGATAACAAGTAATTCAACGCACGCATTTAACAGAAATGTTAAACTCTTACAAGCACCATTTGAGGATTAACAGGAACTTTTTTTGAAGATTTCAAACGAACTCTACTTTCAGTATAACTGTACCTAATCTAAAGTATTTATAAACAGCTCATCGGAGCACCTATTTGTCATAGACTTTTGAGTTTATTGTTGGGACCACATTAATAGGACCATTTTTTTGTCTTTAAAATTGTTGTAAATTTGTGTATGCACTTTGCTTTTTTTTT